>WHYT01016800.1:129505-164893 GCA_009806455.1 Tetrax tetrax
AGGGAAAAAAAAAAAAAAAAAAAAAAAAAAAAAAAAAAAAAGGAAAAGACTGCAGGAAAGTAGAAAGCAATGATGATTTTCCCCATCCTTCAGACACAACATAGAAGAAGGATTTGCTCACTTACAGCATGATGAATCCCACCACCAGAGCACCACACCAGCATTGCCACTGGTTCATAAAAATACCCCGCTGGATTGGCCGTCTGAGCCACCTCAGCCAGTGGCCTCATGAAAGGCCACCTGCTGCCTCTCTCATGCCTAGGTTGGCCAAGTTGCCCAACAAAACTGCACCCTAAACGGCAAAGGTAGTGTAAAGATTTGGCACTGTTTGTTTCAGGAATTTGCTTATCCCCCAGTTAACTGGGGATTTGTGGGAACTTCCGTATGTTCTGCCCGCAGACGGTGCCACTGGACACCTTTATTTTGGAGATACCTCATCCTAGTCATTGCAGCTGAAAGGATATTAGAACAGGAGGAGGGCTGGTCTAATTCAATGAGGGAAATCTCCAGTTTCTGGTGAGGTTTTTTTTTTAATATATACATCTTCAACAAGAGCTGTCATGGCTAACACAGCTTCTCTGATTGGTCACGGAAAAAGTGAGATATTTTCCGTGACAACAGGAGATGTTGCAAAATGACAGATGCACTACACAAGTGGGAAAAAAAATGTCTTACTAAGCCAGAGTCCACCTCATAGTGCCCCACTTCCCTCACCTACTGTCCTCCACATATGGGGGTCTCGTATGACGACCAGGGCTTCCAGTTTCCTCTAAGCCATGAGAGCAACAGCTCTCTTCCAGTATTTCCCACCTTTTTCTGTAGGAAGGAGAAGGGAGGGAACCTGCAGGTCACTTGGGCTGCCATCTAACTCAGCTCTGCTCCAAGAACTTGCGTGTACCGAGGTGGTGTACTGTGACATGCAGCCACTGGAAACAGTGAAGGTGCAGTCTTATGTTTCCTCAGAGGTGGCAACCATTGCCCTTCTTAATTTGCCTCTTTCCCCAGTGCTGTCTGTCTTACAAAGGAGGTCAGCAAGGACAGCAGTTTGCCTTATTTCTGAGCAGAGAACCTCTTTTGGTGGCTTCTCATTCCAATTTCAAGGATACCCATGGTCCACATCCCCAGTTGCTTTTCTTTACAGGAGACCAGCTCCTTAGTAAGTAAATCCAGACATTTGGCAGCTCATGTACTTGGTGGTGGTGTGAATTCCTCCTGCCTCCTTTGGTGTGGTACCACCAGTCCAGTTTTCTCTCCCGAGTTTCCCTCTAGATGCATCACCTAACATGGTGGCCTGACTCATTAGGTGTGACAAACTTCCCTGCGGGACATCTGAATAATGACCAAGAATTTTCTAATAGCTGGTCCCTTCCTGCTCCTCATGAAGGTGTGGAGATATGCTGGACATGCACTATCCCTGCACCATTGCCAGTACCAGCACAATGGGACAAATCTGGAGTCTCTTGAATTGAGAAAATTTATTGGGATTTAAAGACAGCACTTTGACAACTGAACTTGCAATAGCCACCCTGTTCCAGGAGATGTTGCTGTGCTTTCAGCTAAAGGCCTGGAGGAGATGCACAAGGAGCATGGGAATTGTAAAGAGTTAGGGAAAACACTGTAAGTGTTCTTGGAGCAAGTAGCATTAGAGAGCGTGCAAGTATGGATAAAATCACCCCACAGACAGGGCAGTTCTGTATTTTGCAGGCTGCGAAGCAGAGACATGGGAGGCCTCTATCAAAAAGCAGATGGGTGGTGGCACCAAGGACTGGGCTCCCATTTCCAGACATATCTCATGCCTCAGACCTCAGGCTGTGTTACCTCTTAATCCTTGCTGGTGTGATGCCGTGCAGAAGACGGTACTGTTTTAAATAAAAATTCAGTTCTTCTCAATTGTCTTTTGACCTACAGTAGGAAAAATCTCCCAAGCTTTCTAGCTCACCTCATGGTCAGTTAAACACAACCCTCTAGAGAACAAGACAACAGGAGATATACACACTTCTAAGCTTTTAAACAAGAGCCTGGATCACAATTTCTCCAAGGCTAGGAGCAAAGTCCCCAGGAGTACCAGAGAAGGGACAGGGCTGAAGTAGAGCGTGACTGGAAGAGTCACTGACGTGCCCAGATGTCCTAGTTTAACTGGGTCTGTGCTGGTACGCCAACAAGATTAGTCAGCATGCTGCCTTGGGGTTTGCTCAGGGCAGAGGGTTCGCACTGTCTTCCATCGCCCCCACCCAGGACGCAGCCCTGGGAACGAGCTTGTTCCCAGCTCCCGGCAGGAACTGAGGACAGACATCTCTTCACAGGGTCATTACCCATGGTCAGGTTTACCCTGCATGACCCAGCTTGGGGGGCCTGCCTCCTACATTTGTTTGTAAAGATCGGCCACCCTACAAGTAGAAATAAGGACAACCAGAGAAAACAGGAGCACATAAAGCTGCTTTGTTCTCATCTCTACTCTGTGTGCACAGAAGGAGCTTCAGCATTGCGTTGTCAATACCCAAGACACCTTGCAGAACAGGTTGCATTGGTAGCCCACCTTGGCTCCACCGGCAGCCAGGAGCACCGCAGTCACCCATTTGCTGCTGGCTTGCTCTGCTGTATCCTCTCCACCCACCATAGCACTGCTGACCCTCTTATTCCTTCCAAGAGGATGCAGGACAGTATCTGCAGTCCTATTGCTGGTGAGGAGCAGCACTGGAGCTCAACACTGCTGCAGGTGCTGTCTTCAACCCAGACACATGATCTGTTGGTAGAGCCATTCCCCTGAGCCATAGCTTCCATATGAGGCATGGAAGCCAAAATCCCTTTGAGAGCAATGAAAAGCATGTTTGGGGTAATTAAACTCTTCTGAGTGAATTGCACTCCCTGCCTCAAGGAGGTTGCCACCTCATCGGGGGACAAACACAGATGTTACAGCAAAAGTTAAGAAAAGAAGATGATGATCACAGACACATGGGTTGCTCAGAGGGTTAAGTCAGCATTCATTTGCCCGCAGCGCAGCGGATGGGTACGCTGAAATAGCTGTTTGAGAACACAACTGCACTCCAACGCCTAATCCCTTTTAAACTCAACTTAATTTGCACTGCTCAGAGGTAAGTAAAATTCGTGCAGGGTTTTCTCAGGTAAAGAGGGATCCAGGATGTCTGGATCCTATTCATCCAACCACTTGTGTGTGAAGTTATACACATGTCCAGGGTCATCCATACACAGCCACGTACCTGAAGCACACTTTGAATGTTATTATTAGAAAGGATCTGCATGTATGACTACTAATGCAAAAAAGCCAATAGTGTCTAGACACAAGTCTGATAACAGCAATTCTTTAGCCCTGCTCAAGACTCTGCCGCAGAGGGGAAGCGACGTGTCAGGGACACGAGATCATGGTTTGTGCCCAATATAATTGCTTACTGCAGATGGGAGAGAGTGCTTAGAAGTCTGGGCACCTTCATGCGTTGCAACAAGCTTTGATCCCTAAACAGAAAGCACTCCTCAAGACAAACCATGGCTGCTCCTTCCTCTCTAGCCATCCCTTAATTTTATGGTTTGTACTAAGAATATGTCAAAAATGGACCAGAAAAATTACTAGAATGTGTGAAAAATAAGAGAGAAAATGCACCGTTTTAAAAGGACTCCAGTTTTGTGATTGAAGCTGGCTGTGGGTACAAGGAATTAGGTGTCTGCCAATGTAGTGGAGGAACACAGGGGCTTGAAACTTCCCATTTGCTATTACTTCTGCCCATCCCAAATGGCTGCACCTCAGGACAAGGACTGGTGCGGAAGTAAGAGCTGGCTCCAAAAACATGGCATGGGAAGAATTAATGGAAATAGATACTATGTGGTCACCTCCGCATTGGCATCCTCTGAAACATCAGCTAGAAAAGCAGTACATAGAGGTAGCGGTGGGCAAACACTGGGGCAGCCCCAAGAGACAACACTGAGTAACTGGGATGCAGCTGGGCATCTGGACTGGGGGTTCATTTTAAAAGTATTCGCATGCACTGAAGTGCCTTAGAGTTCAAAACAGCCTTAAGGACATTGCAGAACTGGAGCTGCAGCTCCAGAGGCTCCCAATCTGTACTAGATCTAATAGCTCTAATGAAATAGGGCCACAACAGGGGCTGTTTGATCTTCAGTGAGCGCCTTGGTGAAGTTTCTCCTCACACCAAATATCACTCTTTCAAGCAGTATCTGGCTACTGGGAGAGCATGAGCCCCGGGCTAACCTCAGAAGGCAGTAGGGACAAAGTCTCCCTGTTACGGGTCAGAAAAGCATAGGAGCAGGGAAGGAAAGCACAAGCCTACAGACACAGCCTGCACAAGACCACTTGTGATCAGAATTGGCCACCATGCCCTGGCCTGTGTCTTTGAGCAGTGCAAGTGTACCCAGAGAAACTGCAGAACCCCCCAAGGCTGGAGAATGGGTTTCTGCAGGCCTACAGCTGGGTAGGTCAGGCTTAGCCAAGACACAGCCTAGCCGTCTAGCCTAGCCTAGCTCTACTCAATACAAATCTTTCCGATAAAATAAGAAAAATTCTTGCTTCCCAGAGCCTGGCTCCAATTTCAAAAAGAGCCCTCACAGCTACATAAAACAGTACTCATTTTTATGCTTATGTGTACCAAGATAGAGCAAAGGTCTGAAGTAGATCTGAGTTTGCACCAGAGTCTGGCCCATGACATTTAATCTGCATGACAAAACTAGAAGTTGAGCATCAACTATTACGATTAGATCCCTACGTCAAAGACTTTCAAATTAGAAGCACAGACAAAAGGGAAACCAGCTCTACCTCACAGCAAACTCCTGTTTCGCTTCCTGAGACTCTCTAATTGCTACTATTTTTAATTGCATATTTATACAACAGACTATTTCTTTCCCTTTAAGGAGAAAAGAATAAAATCAGCTTATAATATTTCTACATCTTTTTGCGGAGGTGTTGAAGTAACTGCCTGCTCATTTTTACTTTTTAGAAGTTTATTTTAGGGTAGCAAAAAAAAAAAAAAGGACTTGATAAATACCAGAGAAATGAAGAGTCAGTGTTTCTTCCCAGCTGGAAGATCTCAGTGTGGGTAAGGGAAGGAGCCCATCTTGCAAGGCAGGAACAGAGCTCGAGGTCCTGACCCACGTGAGCCCATAGCCTCTTTTTTTTCAATCATTGATAAGTTTGTTTTCAAACCCTGCTTTGTTCCAAGTTCTGGGGATTCTTCCAAGTCATACTGGCCTTGTATTTGGATTTATTAAAGTTACATACAAGAACATGTATCTGCAAAGTGTTACAATGTGCTGGGTTTAAAGTAAAACCTTCAACATGTACAAAATGAAAGAAAAAACAGCTTTGATGTAACAGTGCAACCTCCTCTGCTCTGCACCATCGCCCCAGGCTTCCCTCTACCCCCTTTAGGAATGAAGAGATCCTTGCTAGTGCTAAATTAAATGTAGGTGAGTTTTAGTGCCATGGTGCTACTGAGCAGCTTCTTCAATTAACAAAGTCCCTGAGCTTCCAGGCCCATCACAGCCAGCCAGGGGCAGGCAAAGCCACCCCGGGTAAAAGGTTTGCTACTTTGGCCCTTCCTTGCCGCACGTGGCAGAGTGAGTGAGCTGCTCACTGAAATCCTTCATCTTCATGCTACAAGGTCAGTTCTCCTGGAGTGAGGACACAGGGGTACATCCCTTGGTGTTACTCAAAGCAGATGACCCCCTCTGATCCATAGAGACAGAGACCACCTCTCCTTGTTCAAGACAATCATGAACCAGACCTCGTTTTGGCTTTTGTGTACGTCCCTTAAGAAAGCGTTAGGTTAGAAATCCCCTCAAGCCATGCGATATCGCAGGTGCAGATACAAATGTGATCAAATTACAATGTAATTCACCCTCTATTCAGTAAGAACTGCTGCTTGTGATGGGAAGAGACTCCCAGTTTGCTTTGACTATTGGTCCAGAAGGATATAAACAAAACAATGTTCCTTCATTTTTACCATTTATAACCAAAAAAAAAAGTTACTTCAATAGTGCCAAAAACGAACCATGAGCACAAGCACTTTCTTTTGCTCAGTTTCTTTCGCTGGTAGGTTTCAGTAGGCTGCAGTTAAAGCAAGCTTCACCACCTACCTGAGAGCTGGAAGTGCTCATAAAGATGAAGCACCAAGGCAGATGTTAAGGTTTAAATTTGCCTGGTTGCCAGTGCACAGAACCCAAACGGGAGGATCAAACACCTCCACATCAGCCTTCAGGCATCTTAAATTAAGTGGTCAGGAGATGAACCATCCAAGGCAAATCTAAGTGAGTTGAAAGCTGTAAAGAATAAAAACTGAAGCACTGATAGACTGAAACCTTGATTCACCCAAGCCCAGCAGACCCCACTGTGTCACATTTACCAATTTTATGACTGATAAATGTGAAATAAAGTGTTTTTATTAACTAAGATACCACTGCTGCAGGAAAAAGAAAAATCCTTTATTGCCCAGAAGGTTCCTGTTAGAGCCTGTGACCAGCTGTAATATTCACTTTAGGAGTCTACACTTACAGAGCTGTCAGGAAACTTAGAACAGGCTCCATCTAGCAGGAGAGTTCAATGGGGAACTGCGGCCTTTGACAGAGCTGCCAAACCAGCTTCCGTGCAGATCAGGTTTAAATGAGCCTGGTATTTCAGGTCAGGGTTTTTGCTGAGAAGGCTAGGACGAGCTTTCCTGTACTTGGAAGTTCAAGGATGAAGACATGGCAAGAGAGGCGGTAGTGCTTCTTTCAGACTTGCAAGAGCTGTACACTTTTAGTCCATATTTTCGCTTTCCAGATCTTCACCTACCAAATCTCCAAGATGGATTTGGGAAGAAAAGGAAGGCATCCTGCCTCTTGTAAGCCTTACTGAATGAGAGTGGAATGAAAAGGATGAGGAAAAACCCACCCTAATACTTCAGCTTCCAAATTTAAATTTTGTTCAACTAAAAACCCAGAAAACTCAAGTTTTCACCATTTTTTTAACCAGTTGTAAACTTTGTTCAGTCTCTTCAAGTTGGCTTACTACACTGGAGACCATTACATTTGGGAGGGTAGGGGGAGAAAAAAGGAAGAAACCTATTTGAAAGGAAGTCTTAAGGATAGAACACTTTCTGAGGATCTTTTTTTTGGGAATTGGCTAAGGCAGGTGGATAAAATATCCAGTATGACCACCAGGTATCTGTAGCAATGTAGAGCAAATGGAGAAATGTGTGGCGTTTTTTTTTTTGTTTGTTTTGGTTTGTTTTTTAATGCTTTATAGGACCAGCACTTCCAGAAACAAACCTCAGAGGCTTACCATAGAGCCTGGATACCATAGAGCCATGCAAAAAAAAAAAAAAAAAATATATATATATGTAGAGCCTAAAAATCAAGGAATAGTGCTCATGCAAGTCTCAGACGACTCTGCTCTTATGGCTTAGTAAAAAAGTGCTGTGAAGTGTGTATGCAGTTTGTGTCCACTTAATTTATTTTAGGTGTGCACGAAGCTGCTAGTACACCAGTGGTCCATCATCATGGCCCTCCTCGCAACGACAGAGTTGGCTACTGACCCGAAGTCTATCTCCATCCTTTCTGCTGGAAAGCAACCAGATCTCTATGCAAAAATAATTGTCTGTTACAGGCAGTCTGCACTGTCTGCTCTTGCCATTGACACCAGCTTGTTTGAGTAACATAATTATTCAGGTCACAAGGGACCTCAGGAGGTCTCTAGTTACCCTCCCTCCCAAAGCAGGAGGGGGACAGGTCCCAGGAGGGATTCCTGAGTAACCCCACTTGTAACCAGCCTTTGGGTAGAGTACAAACCACTAACTACTATGCTTTGACCCAATGATCTGGGCATTTTTTTCCACACATCTAGTAGTCCACCCATCCAGACCGTAACACCTCAACTTGGACACAAGAAAGCTGGGGGAAACTGCCTTGAAAGCCTGGCTAATGTCACTGTCATCCACTGCTTTCCATCATCCACAGATTGAGTCATCTCTTCTCAGAAGGCAATCAGGTTGGTCATGCATAATTAACCCTTTGCAAGTGCATGCTGGCTATTGCCAATCACCACCACCCTCTTCTGCTCCCCAGAAACGTGGACTTGCTCTATGATTTCCTCAAGGAGCAAAGCAGGTCTGAGCCCCATTTTCCCTGAGCAGTGGGCAGCCTAGGACCGAAGGGCAAAGCGCTTTTACATTGTAAATCAGAGTGTCAAGAAACAGCTACAGAAGCTACTAGCCACAGAAGCCACTTGGAAGCTACCAAGAGCAAGATGAACTTTAGAATAACAAAAACTAAACAACAAAAAAATGCCTCGAGATACAACAAACCCTACAAACAAACACCAAAACCCAAAAGAAACCTCACCCCCACAAAAGCCTGCCTGTATAAATAATTCAAAAATTGAAAAAAAAAAAAAAAAAAAAAAAAAAAAAAGTAACAAAACCCAGGTGTCTCCGTATTGGCTCAGCACTCTTATAAACATAGAATCATTTTACAGCCCTTCAAAGGTCAAAGCCAGAAAGAGGCTGCGAAGAGAAAATAAAAATATATGTACACAGAACACTTTGCACACCAAACCTAGAGGTGCACAGATCTTTAAAAAGCCTGAATAAAAGCAATATCACTTGTTCACCATCAGAAACTGAGTAATGAACTATGACTCCATGGAGGAAAGTAGCACCAGACCACCCTTGTCTCCAAATCCCATGCTAATCGACAGAGCCTGACGGGGGCAGGAATGGACTATAACCTCAGCAAATTTCCAAAGCCCCCAACAGATCCTCCTCTGACTGTGAATTCCACTGGCATGGCACTGCTACCATCTGCCTTGCAACATGATGGTTAGAAGCTTTGGAGCTTTATTCTAGTTGTCCCTTGCAAACTACCAGGTAGTTTTTACCAGGTAAAACTACCAACCATTTTTCTCACCAGCTAGGATGACACAGGATCCGTTTTGCTACATCACTCATGTAAACAGAGCTGTCACAAATATGATTTATGACATAAATAAATATTATTATTTTAAGCTGGAAGAAGCTAGAGTCTTCCAGTGCTGGAAGTGAGGTGATCTCTGAAATAAAGTCTTGAGGAGAAGATAAGAATAACAGCTTTGTTTTCTTAATTTCAGCAGGGTAATATCACAAGGGAAAACAATTTTGTTTCTCACTCATATACAGCTATGGAAAAAGACTGCCTTCCCACTGGAGAGTCAAAATTTTTCATTTAGAAAGTAGAAGTGATCACTGCAACTCCATTTTAGATTCCATTTTGCTCCATTAACCTCATGCTCATTACTGTGGAGCTCCTTAGGATTTATCTAGTATATTTGTACCTCTGCTCTCAAGTACAGATTACTTCAGTGCTGAAGGACTTAACAGTTGTCTACGCTGGGTAAAAATGCACTAGCAAACATCTTTGTGAACATCAGCCCTTACAACTTTCCAGTCTTCAGCTCCTCCAGTGCCATCGCAGCTGGTTACACCTCTGCCAGATTCTACCTGCTGGCTCTTCACCTTCTTTCCTGAGGTGAAACCATGGAACAGCTTCAGTGTTCACCACCCTGAGAAATATCTATCAGACACATTTCATTTCTCCCCAAACGATCTCAGAGTGACCATGTTTTAAGAAACACATTGCATACACTGATCCACATCATTTTAGATGCCTCCAGAGCATTTGATGTTGTACAAGCGTTGAGAGGAAAAAAAAAACAAAAAAAAAAACAAAAAAACCCCACTCACCTCTTGAGCAGTATGAAAACTGTTCTTTACAATGAGTTGCATAAAAGTGACTCCTGCTGATGTTTGAGCAGAGAATCTCAAGCATCATGGGTCAAACGTTGGCCAGATGAGCCATTAGAAGCAAGCAAGGCATGTCAGCACCTCTGAAACAGTCTTAATGATCGTCAGCTTCTTGAAGAAGCTGTCTTCTTAAGAAAATTAGGACTTTGGCTCCTTTACTAAGAAAAATAAACAAACAAACTCCCTCCAAAACCAGAAAACAAAAACTAAACCAAACCCCACCTGTGAATCAGAAATCAACTGTGACTACACTGGAGAGAACTCAAGCAGTATCAATGTCCCTGCTCACCTCAAAGGTCCTGCAGACATCTGAGAAGCAGCCAGGCACATGAACAGAGGCGATGAAGGAAAGGCAGAGCACTTCTAGGACTCATAAACCAATGACTCAGCCTGCTGTCAGACTACAGCAGCTCAAAAGCTCTGGATATCCAAGAGTCCAACCTCCACCGCACCAAATGAGAGATGGGAGAGCTTTTATCCTAGACAATGCACCCTACTGGAATCTCCCGAGTGTCCTCATGAAGCTCATACAATTTTATTTTAAACTTTTTAGCACTTCAGGACAGGCAAACAGAGCATTCGTTCTTTTTTCCTCTCCTCCTTGTCCTTTCTCCATCTTCTCTCACGCTTTCCCTGAGCAGGAAGGCAACATCTCCCATTTGAAGGGGCATCTCCAGCCATGTTGAACGCCGGCTGTCAGCAACAACGGGAGGTCAGTGCACAAAGTCATTACGGCTGCTTGAGTCAGCGCTTGGTTTTCCAGATGAAAGCTTCCTGCAGGCACTAATCCGGGTCCTCTTGGCCCAGCTGCTGACAACCCCACAGTCAAGCAATGCTGCTGTTGTCACGCATCACCTTTACTTAATCCTTCCCAAAAGCTGCATGAACTTTTGAGAGCTGCCACGCTGAGTTTTTACAAGCCCTGAGTTGCAACACCCAGGCCAGCTCTGAAAGAGGTGGCACTTCTGATCCTCACTCTGATCCTCTTCCTAAAGCTGTTTCAGCACTAAGGAACACTAAAGCTGAATTCTGGGGCTTTACTGCTGGGAGACAGTAAATGCAGCTCCTGGTCTTTGACAACACGACTGCTGCATTGGATGGTTAAGCCCAGTGAGCCTTTGGTGCAGAGATTCAGCTCTAACTCCATTTTTCAGAGTCAGCTGAACATGTCGCCAGGTTCTCCTAGCAGGGACATGCTCCAGGAAGGGACATTCAATTTGGATGGATAAACAGTGACGGTTGCCAGCAGGAGAGATTAACTGTTAAGGTGAAAAGGTTGTCAGCAAAGCTGTGGTGAATGTTTTCAATGAAACCCGAGACTCAGGTACTGACCTCCAAACCTCGGTGAGCACAGCACACATTGGTTTAGAGGTGCACCATTTCCTTACAAAGAGGGACCTGGTTTCAAGAGATCAGCTTTGAAACAAAATGCTTAATAGCGAGTGAGATTCACACTAAGACAGGTGAAGTGTTGGATGGTTAAATGCAGCTGTGGCAGCTGATTAACTTGATCCAACATCAGGTCTGGACAAGTGCAATGTACCTTCTCCAGAGGCATTTTGCAACCTAAAATTTTCCACAAATAAGGACCTTTAAGGACAGCATTTCACAGAAATGGATTAATTTTGAAAAACTTACTTTGCTTATGTTGTCTTCCAGGGTGAAGGGAAGGACACAAGCCAGGTAGCTGTTGGTTTCCATTAGGAAACTTTACTACATTTGAAGTTTTGAGTTCTTTATGTGTGCCAGCTTTTCCCTGCTACAGCTGATCCAACATCTCCACATCCCAGCAAAATACATTCCCCGGGAACTTGCACTTGACGTGCTTGCCACTATGCTTCTGGCAGAATGAAGACATTGGTGTAAAGTATCAAGTTTGAGGACCAGAGAAGTGAAGGGTAAATGGAAACACATGCAGCATTATTCACATGGCTAAAATGTACCCGGAAGTTTCCCATGACTTGCATGCTTGCCTTCCTTTTTTTTTTTAAATAAAGCTTGGCAGCAGGTCAGACCTAGATTAAAATAACTGCTTCGTGTCATCCTAAGGCAAGAGCAGAGGACACCTCTATGCTTCGCCAGCCACTCTGCCACTGCTGCTGGCACAAACTGCATGAGGTCTGGCTCCTCCTAAACAAGCAGGGGGCAAGAAACATCCTTTTTCACAGCCTTTGTTCAGAGACATCCATGCAGCTCTTCCCTCTGACATACTTTGGAAAGCTCAGTTTACGAGGTTGTTAAAACCAGCTACTGGTTCTTAACATTAGTGCTGATAGCCTGCACTACACACAAGTCCATATAGAGAAGGTTCATGTTAGGTGGTAGCATTAGACTGTAGGAGCTTTCAGTTCACCTCAAAAAAGTTACAGAACTTGTAGTTAAAGATCAGCTCCTATAAGGCTGCTATTGCAAGAGAATCTGGCTTTTCATTTAGAAGTAGATTTCTTTCCCCAAATGAGGGCCTGAGTGTTTGAGAACAAGAACTCAATGTTCAGAAGCCTGTAAGCAAATAAAACCCTGAGGTTTCTTTGTATTTAAAAAAAGAAAAAAGTTATGACTGAGGCCTGACTCATGATTTTCAAATTCTTAGAGGTAATGAACTTAGTAATTCTGTAGTCTCTTGTGGATTAGGACTTTCATGAGTTTCTCTGTGCATAGCTAACAGAAGTTTCACACAAGCCTTTCAACCCCATACCCGTACTACACGGAAATCTGTTTCATTGAATGCAGTCCAGGAAAAGCTGGCCTGTGACTTGTACAGGAGATATTAATTAATGATTGTCATAGTTTAGCCCTGCTCGAGACCAAGCTACGCAGTTTTTCACTCACTCTCCCCACCCTCCAAGAGAATACAGATAACATAACAAAAATGAGGGGAACAGCCTGCCTCGCCATGGGCTGCACTGCGGGCTGCAGGAGCAACATTACTCCTCCTCCTCCCTTTTCACTGCTCTTGGTGTCCGCAGCCACTCCTCTCACAAGAAATTCTTCACAATCGGCTCAGGCACATGCCTCTCAGGTTCTCTTCACATCTCATCTCCTCTCCACTTCTCTTGGCCAGGCCGGGCTGAGTTGGGCCAAGTTGGGCCCAGTCGGCCGCCCGGCGGGAGGCCAGAGGGTGAGGCCTGCCAGGCCCACAAGGCTTGCGCCTCCCCCTCTCTGCCCCTGCTTCTACTTCTTCACTACTTTTTAAAAAATTATTTTCCTCTTCCTAAATACATTATCACAGAGGCATTATCACTGAATATTCTGTCACCAATTGGCTTGGCCCTGACCAGTGGTGGGTCCGTCTTAGGCCCAGCCGAGCCCACCAGGCAAAGGGGAAACTTCCAGCAGCATAGCATTCTTCATACTCTGTATGCAATACTTCTGCATCACTTCAAATACCCAAGGTCATTCAGTGCATAAGAAACAGGAGTCAAGAGCAGTTTCAGACCTACATGCGCACTGGGCTGGGAGTGGCTGAGCCTCCAGGACTTCTGATACCCAAAGCCTTAGCCACCTACAATTACAGGACAAACAAATAAGCCTCACAGCGTGATCCCAGAAGCATGAACTCATTCCTGCTGCATGGTGCCACCAGCCACATCACAGAGCAGGCTGGGTTTAGGGGTCTCTTCTTCAGGAGAGAAAGCAAGAAGCAAAATTGATAGGTTTGCTTTGCAGTAGATAGCGCTACTCCTTGCCTACGCTTCATTATTACAATTCATGCTGTGGGCCATCTCTGTTTCTCACAGCTCTGCGCTCTCTGAAGCACAGCGTGCTGCGCCTGCAAGTTGATAAGGCTGCTTTATGATCTATGGTGGCTGGTTTTAATTAAAGCTGCCTCCTCTGCATCACTTCTAGCCTTGTGCAGACAGGAACACAAATGATTTCATCTTCTCTAATCCACTCGATGCCAAACTCACCATTACGAGCTGCCATTAATAAGGAAGCTTCTCCCACAACTCTCACTAGCTCAAGCAGAGTTGGAAGAAGAGAACTAAGGAGAAGATATACAGTGACAGCAAACTAACCCTCCATTTCACTACACCAACTAAGCAGAAAACTGATTAAGCATGTTACCTTCAGACCTCCCCATCTTGAGAGCTCCTGGAGGGCAGCAGCAGAGGATAATGAGAAGTCAGCCCAAGCAAGCCACTCACTTGCAGTCACCTTCAGGGCAGCAGACAGTTTTTAGTCCTTTGAACTAGTGAGACAGGTCCTAGTGAGGAAAGGACAACACTTCTTACTTGTGAGACTCCATCCTTAATTCCTACTGACACCTTCTGTGTGGAGGTGTATATATTAGGGGTCCTGTTACACCTGGAGTCACTCCTCCACAGGTGGGGCTGAGGACATTAATGGGCCTTGATTGCCCTGACCACTCTTACCTGGGCCATGCAGCTGTCTGCCTAGGAGCCCCCAGGCCATGGATGAGCTATGCCACGGGTTGTGCTCCTGACTTGCTGTCTGTCCTTTCTGTGTTGACCTCAGCCTGGACCTGCTGCTCTGCATGATGGAGTCCCATGTGGAGCTGTCCCAGGGCCACTCTGCAGCACCTCAAGTCCTGTTTTCCCTTGGCACCTCTGCTAGGTTTCCTGGTCCAGGCAGCCTGGGAACCACATCTCCTGCCATCTCAGCTAGTCATGCCCAGAGCTGATGAGAAAACTTTATGGTCACTTCAGGATAGCAGGCAGTTTCATCTCTTTGTGTGGGATGTGTAGTGTCTCAGTTCTTGTATTTCTCCAATGTTGTCATAGAAGCAAGTAACATATTTTTCTGATACAGATCTACTTTGGTACATCCCAAGCTGGTACATTTTGTGCTTAGTTTCTGTCTCCAGAGGACAGGAACAGCAATCTCAAGCCTATCTGAACCTTCAGGATATCATAGCTGTGTATTGTAAAAGGACCTGTGGTATCCATCTAGAATCAACAGATTCAAATTGCAGGGGGTGGGTGGTTGTGCCAGACAATGACGCTGCTCAATGGTTTTTGACTGTTAACGCAAAAGTTAAACAATTAATTTATTTGAAAATACCAAGTATTTTAAGAAACAATTTGTACATTCAGCCTTTAATGTAGATAGGGGGAAAAGACTTTTCAAGACTACAATTGACCTGGAATTTGACTGAAATTAAAAAGCTGAACAAGCCCAACTCCACGCTTGGAATTTTTTTCATGTAAAGTACATAAAACTGGGTGCAGCCCCAAAATATTTTCCCCTTGTGGAAATCAAAGTGATGATCTGAATCCATTTAATTCCTGGGTGCTGTAACCAGTTTGCTCGTACTTAGAGCACCCACAAAAACAGAATTCAAAGCTGGGCACTTGAACCAAGTACCTGAGCTCAAGTTATGCTTTAGCTGGCATCCATCTAGGGCCTACCCCATCAAGGTAAGCAGAGCACATTTACCCACAGAGATTATTTCAGCTTGCAATCACTTGGCTCAGCCAGGGAGAACGACCTCTAAGGAGATGATGGCTTTGAACTTCTTATCAAAGAGCCCTTCTGGAAGGGCTGCCTCATATTGACTGTCTTACACCCTGTTTCACCATAAGCGTCCATTCACTTACGTTTTCTTTGTCTCTTCAGTAATGAAGGTTCATTGTGGAGCCTGTTTCAAAGATAAGCCTACTAAGAAGGTGGATCTGCACCACACAATACTGCTAATCAGCTCTGGGAAGGTGTACCTCATTACACTCAGCTGGAAGATAGGGTCCCAGTGCTTCAGCTTGGGAACTCAACCCTCCAGCCTTTGCTCAAAGCTTAATGTTGTGATGACTCAAATGAGCATTTCTGCTAGTGGTCTAGCAGGAATTGCGTGCCATGCTGTCTGTGTATTGTAGCTGAGGGAACATTTTCCATAACATATGGAACTTCAAACTATGTTTATAACAAGGCATGTCACTTAAGAGCACAGAACTGCCTCCCATGTCAAAGGAAAAACGACTACCGAGGAGATAAAGTACTACTCAAAGCTATCTCAGAACCGGATATTTCTCTTCCCAGAGAAATGAAAATCCAGAAAAAATAGGACTGCTAGCTGAACACTGAGGTCCATGCGAAATTCATACGTATTGAGCGTCCTGGGTCCTTTTCTTCTTTCTCACCTAAGTGCCCTGTGTGAAAGCACCAAAATGAAGTAAGCAGCACCCAGCTTGTCCAACCTCCTTCACCAGCAACATCCCTTCCTCCTGCAGAGCCATGTCTCAGAAGGTGATGGATGGAGACAGTGTCCCCCTCTGGAAGTAACAGGACACTGTATGCAAGCAAGCATTTGCTCTGAGCTTTCCCTTCCCATATATTTGCAGCTTAGCATCAGCTCTCTATCGGGTACCCTCAAAAAGACGCTCAAATGACCCATCAAAGACTCTCATTCCCCTCTCACACTGTTGCCCATGCTTGGCGGTATCTCTGCAGGCATCTACCAAGCTGTGCAGACCCTCCGTGGGCTCAGCCTGGGAAGAGCCAGCAGCCCCTATTGTTTTCATCCAGTCTCTGGCAGGAGTCCCTGCATAGCTCTGGTTTCTGCCATCTCCCCTGGAACATCTCTGTGCCTCCCTGAGGCGTGCAGAGCCTGTGCTGACAGCTCCACACCCACTCCTCCAAATCACCATTCTCTGGCTGAAGAGGGAAACAAGAGGCGCTGGCCCTTGGAGTGGGGCCAGACACCTCCTGTCTCCATCCACAGCCTGGGATCGCCTCCGCCTGCAGCACCCAGAGACATGGCCAACCTCAACTATTCTGCGATCCAGTGATCTTTACTAGTTTCATTTAATCCAAAAACATCATTGTAACTTTCTTGAAAGGAGTTGCCAACACCTTTCTGTAGCACATGGACATGCTTCCATAGCCTTTTTGTCTCAGGTTTGGGAAAAAACTTGTCTCTCCAAGGAAGCACCATAAACATGCTCCTCTCCCTGACCCTTAAGCAAAGCCTTTCCTAAACAGTAGTCTAATTTATAGTTTCATTTTTTTTCTTGAAGTAATGTCCCGATAATTTATTTTCATTACTCTGTGTGTGGCAGAAGGCAGAAATCAGGGACGACTAAAGCCAAACATGTGAGAACTGGGAAGCAGCTTCAGAGTCACTGATTTACCTCGGGGTTGCTGTCGCATCCATTACTATTCACTACAATAACCTCCTGCAGGCTAACGAACACGTGTCCTATTAGTCCTGCAGTCACCATGGAGAAAATAAAAAGCTTTGGGCATTCCTAGGAAGGGTCTCAATTTTCAGCCAATTTTGTATCATAGCCTATTTTTGGTCAGTACTGCCCATTTGGGTCCTTCTCAGAGCTGCTGTTACAGGAAATGTCTTTTCTTTCCTCCAGATGACCATCTCATCTCCTTGCCTGTGGCTCACGGCCTGGGTGATAAAAGTGCAAGCCTGGGAGTCAGGGTGAAATCCAGACTCGAACCGCAGTGAGTTCAAAGGGGCCAGAATTACCTAGATGTCTGTTCAAACAAAAATATGTTTTTGGGAAACCTTATTCAAAACTCATTTCAACATTTGCTGCAGTTAATTTTTTTCTTTTTAGAAAATAGTTTTGTAGCAAAATAGACTCATGTCATTGTTTTGCAAAGCTAGCTGACCTTAACTGCATTTGAAGGCACACAACATAACCTCAAGCTAAGCAAAACAATGAGCAGCCTATAAATAAAAAAGGGCTACTGCTAAATTTTACATTTTCGGCTTTAAATATAAAGATTTCCATGGGGGTAAGAGGTCACTTCACTGGCTATATTTATCTCTTTAAAATTAACAGAAAGGAAAAAATAGGCCCTTTTGCCCTCAAACTGGAACATAAGGTCAGGATGACAAGTGGTGCTGGCAGGGCTGGGGGAATCTGACCGTGTCTGAGGCTCCTCGCAGCTCATCACCATCAACATGCTGGCATGGCCCTGGGCTCCAACACGCTGCGTCCAGCAGGCTGGAAAACAATATTCATCTCCTGTCCCGAGTCATTGCCCTGCAGTAGACAAAGTCTCCATGAGATATAAAAAATAAAAAAATAAAAATATAGTGTGCTCAGTCTTTCCTGTCAGTTCCTGGCATGTGAATGCTAAAAAGATCAAGAGAAAAATACTTGCCATTTGTTTCCAGAAGCCCTAGGGAATGGAGATGTGAAATCTGGGAATGACTCAGAGGCTCTGCTACAAAATGGCACTTGTCACATGTCCAGGTATTCCACTGATCCACGGAGCTGCTGTCGGTAAAGGGCCAGCCCATCACTTCAGCCCTTTACCTGCGGTGGGGTCTGTCCCGACCTCTCTTTCCAGGCACGACTGCTATGATGAGCCATGATGGGAGTGTCTTTGTGCTGACAGGGAAACAGACCCTCACGCTGTTTTGGTGTTCCTGCTCTCCCCTGCTCTCCTTTTGGCCCTGCTCAGCTCTAGCTGGGCCAAGGCTAGACCACCTCTGCAGGGAAACTGGCACAAAGCCTGCCGAAATGATGGGATGCTGAGCTGAGGTTACTGTGAGCTGGAGGACAAGCAGTGGCTCTGGTGCCACCCCAAGCCAACACTCCACAAAAAGCTATTTTTGTCTCTCTAATTGGACATGTTTGGACACTGAAGTGTCCCAAACGCTAGAACAACTGACAATGCAATTATTAGAAAGCAAATCCTGTTTTGGTAAACCTGGTTTTGGTTTTAAAATCCTTCTCCACTTGTAAACCTCTACTGAACACGACCTCAGTCGCAAAAGCAAAGCGGCAGATCATGACAGTCACTGGGAAACAGTCAAGGGAAAGAGATGGCAATGACGTGGACTGAGGGGTCTCTCACACCAGTTGCAAATACAAGTGCAAGCAAAAATGGAAAGCAGTAACTTTGACAAATCTCATCCCTGAAAGAACCCAGGGAGCAGCAGGGACGCTGAACATGAGCCTCTCACCCTTGCAGGCAAGCCTCACAGTGGGGTTTTCAGAAGCACTCCTGGTTATTCTGTCCTTCTGCCCATGGCAGCCTACGGGCATCCTGCTCCTGCCGGCATCTGTGCTTGCACAGGCTGGAAAACCCCGCAGCAAGCCAGTAGTCAGGTCTTCTCGCCCGGCGGAGCTCAGCAGCATCACTGCAAGGGGGGAGTGAGAAGACTGAGGATGCCTCATCTGTTTTCTCCTCCAGCTGAGTCCAGCAAGCACCTCTGCTGACCCACACCTGCAGCCCAGCTGCTGGCCATCACCCCTTGGAATAGCTGGGCTTCGTTTCCAGTTTTCATCCAGCAAAAGGAATCATATTATCTAGCGAACAAGAAATATCAATTATACTCTTTGATCATCTGCAGACTAATTCCCACGGTACGATTTTAATTGCTGTAGTCACAGTCATGCAGACACGCAGCTCGGATCTGTCCCAAAGTCTACAAAACTTGAGGACACTTCTTTTTTTCTTCCCCTTTCTTTTTTTTTCTCATGAAGAAACACTTGCCTTGCTGGGCAGATGTACAACATAACTGCAGTGCCTCAGGCACCCACAGCAAGCAGGAAAAGCCAAGAAGTACGTACTCACGTCATGCCGAGCTTCATCAGCCTGTATTTACTATTTAGCAGTGACGGCTCTGAAGTTCCCAGAGGAACAGAGGAAATAAATACTCCCTCCCTTGAGTACCATCGGGCTAAAACACAGCAGCCGAAGGTCCTGCTGTGGGACAAGGTTCCCCCGTGGGGCTGCAGATGAGGCTGTTGAGTTTGAGGCTGCTCACTGGCATTTGGAAGGAATTTGTTCTGCCAGTGGAAACTTTTGTGGCCAAAGCAGTTAAGAGAGGGAAAAGCCAGTTAAACTTCTGCCGTTCTCTACGGAGAGTAAACTTAGAAACATGACTTAGACGCATAATTTAGAAAACCAAGATAAAAATCAAGCCAGCTGCTTCCCCCAGAGCTATTTAATGATTCTTGCTTACCGGGACAGCTGCATGGACTAAGTGCTATGTTTTCAGTGCAGACTTCTCTAGCTAAGCCATGAAACCCACCAAGTGTAATTTTTGACCATGTAATTTATCCTCCCTGAACAGACTCAAAAACTAGTGAAGCAGGAAAGAAGAGGAGGTGAATTGCAAAGCATCTTTGTGCGCACAGCCTTTGGCAACTAGTAATATCCATATTATAGTATGACAAATCCTTTGGCAACTAATTTGTCAAATTTATTTTTTTGATGACAGGGTATCAGTGGAGGATAAAGTTGAAAGTCTCAACATACCAGAAGAGCTGTGCTTGTGTATGGATAGTGAAAATTAATTTACCCCTAATTCGTCCTCGGTCTAAACTAAACTGAAATAAATGCTGTGGTCTCATCTCACTCTAGACTGGCTTCTGGCTGACAGCTCTGAATAATTCAGGAGAAAGCTTCTCTCCTGCCAATTACTGCTGCAGACAGGTCCCAGTGCCACCGGCCCCTTCAATATGCACACCTTCGCGCCTTGCCCTCCGGCAGGGGAGAGGGCAGCACTGCCACGGGTTGGGGGTGACTGTCATGTCAAAATGAGATTTCTGTCTTCTGTGTTGGTTAGGCACTTCCATGTGATAAAGGAAAAAGGTAAAAGCCAGCTCGGCACACGCATTTTTCTTCACTGTTGTAGGAATAAACCCTGTTGGTCAACGCAATTGCTGGGATTAAAAATCTCTCCTTTGAGCGAGGTTTTGGCCAAGAACAATTACAGAAATCTGTGCATTCCAGCAGATGCAAGCCAATAGTGGGACACTCTTCTCCTCCATCCTGCTCCTGGAACATGTCTTCAGTAAGAAAATGCTGAAACTTCAAGCATTTTGCAGACTTCTGCAGAGACTGAGAAATCAATCTCCCTGGGGTTCTGGGCACAGTTATTGACTTGTTCTGTTTCTAATGTTAAAAAATGTTGTTGTGACTTCACTGCCTGAATCAGGCATCATGGAAAAAATGGTGACCAGCCTCTTGATGGATTAAAGTAGGCAAATGATTTAGAGGTACAAGGTAAGAGCAGAAGGCTGTGAATCCAATCATACACTAGCTCCTGTTGGTTTCTGTTGCACCCCTTGAACAGCAATCATGCCTTTAGTTTCTGAAGACCAAGTCCCTTCCACAGTGTAACAAATCCACGCCAAGCTCTTGAAATGATTGTTGTAACATCTAAGCTATCTACATGGTTATCTGCACATATCCATGCAGCTAGAGCTGCCATGGTGTTTCTGGTGGAGGGGTGCAGGGCAAGCAGGTCACCCATTTGCTCCCCTTATTGGGGCACAAAAAGGACACTCCAGCCAGGGCATGGAAGGATTTCTGCCAAGCTACTTTCCAGACAGTTGGCCACTAGCACATACTAGTGCCTGGGGTTGTTCCTCCACAGGGGCAGGACTTTGTGCTTTTCCTTGTTGAACGTCATAAGATTCCTGCTGGTACATTTCTCCAGCCTGTTGAAGTCCCTCTGGATGGCAGCACACTCATCCAATCCATCAGCCACTCCTCCTGCAGACTTTCTGAGAGTGCTCTCTACCCCATCATTCAGGTCATTAAGGAAGGTGTTAAACAGGATTGGTCCCACTATTGACCCCTGGAGTACACCACCAGTTACTGGCATCCAGCTGGACTTTGCACCGCTGATCACGATCCTTTGACAGCCATGATGAAATCACCCATACTGGTCTGCTCAGAAACCCTGACCCACAAGCTCTCAGCTGGCCCGTCCCCGATCCCTGGGCATAGCTCCATCCATTCCCTCTGCCCTCTCACACAGAGCAACTCCTCCTCCTGGGGTGTTGTTCCCAAACACCCTCCAGTTGAGTGAGCTATCCCACCATGTCCCCATCATCCCAATATACTCATAGCCCTGTGGTTCATACAGACCTCCTGTTCCTCCTCTTGGTTCCCATGCTGTGTCCACACCTTGGTGAGCACGTTCCCCTCACTGCATCTTTCCATTGCTTTGCTGCCAGCAAGCAGCTGTGAGGGCCAACATCAAAGTAGCCCTTCCATGTCCGAGAGACAGCCAGCTACCCTGCAACGGGATGTAGCAGAGGTCTGGGCAGCACACTGAAGGATTTCAGCCTTGTTGGTGATCCAGGTAGGTTCTGATGAATGCAGGGTGGGATTTCAGGGTATGGTGGGGAGCTGAGCGTCTTTTTAAGAAGCCTCAACACTTAGAAACATCAGTGTTAAACTGCTGCTGTTAGATTTGCAAATTCAAGCACTTCAGAAGTGCCAACATTAAAGTTTCATATCCAACTTAAATCAGTTCTTCAGCCATTGATCACTGGCTCACACACATTTTTCCCCTGACAGACCTCAAGAATGTGTGGTCAATGTGTGGTTTGATATGACACTGGCTGCAAAAGTAGGTAATGGTCCCAAATCCTGCTATCACCAGCTAGTCAATGACTTCCTCTGTGCCACAGTGTCTTGTCCGCAAGTGGTGCCGGGATAACTCTTCATGGGGCCAGACTGTCAGCTTAGTTATGGGCATTACTTGGTTTAAAAATGAATGGCTTTGCCCACACATGTGGCATTCCATGCATTGCACGGGATGGATGTGCTCTGTGTCAGCCTGGAAGTAAAAAGATTTGTGTGAGGATGGAAACTGTCCTGTGGGAGCCCTTCCCTCTTTGCTGCAGAGTGAGACAGAGCCCGCAGGAAGGCAATGGGTGACCTCATGGTCCAGATGATGGAAAGTGCACGGCTGCCACCACTGCCACTATTACTTAGGTTTCATAAAACTTATTTCTCAGAGACAGCTGCTGGCTAATGGTTCCCCAGATTTCTGCTGACTGGCTTGAGATGCTGCTTGTCTGATTTACAGAAATGCTCATCATTCATAGCTGCAAATTGAGTCACTGAGAGCTCTGCCACTGCGACTGCAAGGGGTGTAGGGTCTCTCTGAAGAGCCAGAGCCTGAGCAGATGGACATTCAAAACCAACAGAGCTGTGCCTTTACTTTTTGGGTCTTTAGTTTCTTGTCCACAGGACAGTCACAGTGCCAGTTCCTAGCGTGGCAGGGGTGGTGAGGGTACACGCTGGCACAGCACAAGGCAGCAGACCGAGCCATGCCACTCACCAGAATGTGCAGGGATTAATAGTTCCATCTCACATCAGCCTTTCGATCTTGTGCTGAAAACAGAGAAACAGGATCAGTCACTGAACAACAAGGAAGAAGCCGGCTATCATGTTGACTTGGCATTAAGTGCTCCTTTAAAGATTAAAGCAAAGGTTCTGTTTAAAAGCTGGAGGAACTTGCAAGGGAGCTGAAGCTGAAAAAAAAGTTGTGATATGCCTTGTCTAACTTTTAAGTGAGTGACTTTTTCAGAGCTACTAATGAAAATAAGTCAAAGAGCCTATGGCTCACTTTTGGTCGCTCCTCTTCATTTAGGGACCAGTCAATACCAGATCGCTGTAACAAGCATCCAGCATGTGTTGTCATTCCCAGACACTTAATCCCCATGGAGATCTTCTGCCATTGCTGCCAATACCTTGTTTGCAGTGAGATCTATGGGCTGGCAGTTCACCTTTGGGCTCCATGGGAAAGTAATTGCAGGAGGAAGCGCGGAGAGGCCTGCTTTTGTCAGGCAGGCTCTGGCAGCTTGTCAAACTGGCAGCTTCCAAGTACAAGCAAGAAGTCTTTTAGCCTGGTTTCCTGTGAAAACAAGGCTGTTAGGATCAGATCATGATTGGCTTTAACTCAAGCTAGCTAGCAAGCTACAGTAAAGATCTTAAAAAAATAAAGTCCTCTAAATTTCATAAAAATAGAGAAGCATGTAGAGAAAAGTGATATTATTGATGCTGCTGCAGAGGAAAAGGCAGGGAGAAATTGCCTCCTAGACATTGTCTTCAGCAGATGCTGCTGGCTATGGATGTACTCACCAACTAATCCACAGGCACAACGCTCCAGGGAATGGCTTGTGCTGCCTTCTGCCTGAGTGACACTAAAGGAAAAGAGACACGTGATTGCCATGGGGGTCACAGGCAACATGAGAGAGGAACTGGTGAAAGGAAAGGTCCAGGAGATGAGGAGAGGAGAGCTGAGGCTGTTTTGCAGAGAGCTTAGCATTCGGAGGCCCTGTGATCATCTATTGGAAGAAATTTGCTGGCTACAGCAGTGCAAGATGCATAGTAATGTAAGACAGCCCACAGGAAAACAGGCTTCATGAAACAGCTTGGGTTTTTATTGGGCTCTTTGGTAGGAATTAGTAATACTCCTGTTAATTGTAAACGTTTTTTTTTTGTTTATTTTCCCTTTTTGGGAGAGGATTAGGGAGTTGGTTAGCTTAAATCTGTCTCTTAAGTGATTCTGATATAATTTTGGGCTCTCTGATTACTAACCAGAAGAAAAACAATATGCTTGGACATTTCTTGCCACCTCACACAGAGCGTCAGACCATCTTGACACCAGAGAATGAGCCTGCTGACACCAAGAGCCAAACTGGATCCCCACACTCCTCTAGTTCCCACACTGATGCCTGAAACCATACCGTAACAAAGACATCAAAAACCAGCTACAGAAATCCAGGTAGAAAATCCATTTCAGGCACGATAACAGATTTTTTTTCCCTATCCAACATATTCCAAAGCAAAAAAACTCTTCCTAGTATAGTCTATATTTCAAGAAACATTTTTTTTTTGTTCTCAGGAGGGACATGTTAGGACTCAGATTTGCTACTAACATTTCTGCATAGCGAGTGTTGCTCACCTGCTCATTCCAAAGTGGAGTGGCAACCTTTGGACTGTGATAGTGAACACAACTTCAGCAAAGCTTTGGAGCCAGTACTGTTCTTCCCATACCCCTGTCACAATCTCAGTTGCAATTGATGGTCCAGGTGTGTTGGGATCAGTAGTGATCTGGTCCATTTATGACTTTGCCATGACCGCTGTGTGAGGAAGGGCCATATCCCAGCCCTGGCTGTCAGTGTGATTTCAGTGCTGAAGGTCACCTTTTTCAGCAGATGTGATCGGCCTGAATTTACTGTTGTTTTCTGCCTGAAGAGAAGAGAACAAGGACTTTATACTTTCCCTTCTTCTGCCAGCACACTCAGCAGTGACAACTGGCAGCCAGAAGACCTCAAGTTGGATCTTCCCCTGCCCTGGACCTTCTCAACAGCACTGAAGCTAATGGGCTGGAGCAGGTAGGACTGATGTGGCAGATACAACTTTATAATGGAGAGGGTGCCTGAGAAGCAGTCTGTTAATCTGACTAAATTTAAAGCTGGCAGCTAGAAAACAGCCTCAAAGCTTTTTGCTTTTAGCTGAGCCTGTTTAGCACCATAAATGGCAGAGAGGACAGGGAGTGGAAGAGCCCAAGCTCATTAATCAGAGTAGAACAGCACTTAAGGAACAGGCTCTCACACAGAAAAATGGTGTTTAGCTTAGCTCCTGCAGTAATTTTTGGGACATAGATTAGTGTTTTTGCAGAGAAAAGGGATGGAAAGCTGAGTTGTTCATGGGTCTTCCTGCTTCAGCATACATACATCTCCCATTCAGCTGCATTTGGCAAACCAAGGGAAGAGACTGCACTTGGCAAACCAAGTTGTATTTAGCCTGTAGCTAGAAATGTTTATAATTTGTTCCTGAAAACAGCCCTGAGTATGTAATTGCACTGGAAAGTGTTCAGCTGGTGTCAGCTGAAGTATAGTAGGTAGGCAATTATCTTGCAAGGAGCCTGTGGACTCAGGTATGTCTTGTTTTAAAACACCCACCACTCGCTGCAGTCTTGCCTATGTGAAAGGCTGAGCTGCTTTGTGATTTATTTCTACAACTCCTTGGGGTCAAATCATCTCTGTGAAGGAGGATTTAATGAGAAGGACTGACAGACACCCATCCTGCTCCTCTTGCTATTTGATGATGAAATTTTAACTAGCATCTCCTCAGAAGACAAACTATGGGGCAGGCCAATTTAATCTAATTGACATTTCTATCAGATTTACATTGCATCCCCAGGGATTTCAAAGGCATTTAATGTAGAATGATTTGCACTGGTACTTGTGTACCCTGACTAGCAACCCCTGTCTCATAATGTAATGGCATCCCCTAAAGCCACCAGTGCAACCAAGTCATGAGCCACCCTTCTTCACTTCAGGAACTTGTGAACTCCACGTGAGGAGAGCAGGAACATTTCTCTGAGCAGAACAGGTCAAACCCAGCAAGTTAATCAGGGAAACATTTACCTGTAGTCTGGGTTTGTGGCAGCTCCTCAGGACTCTAACCAGAAAACCCTCTGAACACCTGACCATCTAAAAGCCTGGGAGGAGTGGGAAGCCTGCAGGCAGAGTTAGTCTGTCTTCACTAGCGCACTAAGCCATGGTTTAAGGGCTCCTGAGCACTTGTTATGGCCAAGCATTTTGTAGACATCACAGAAGAGGGATGGGGAGAAATGGGTTGCAATTCCAGCAAATCTGTTAACTTCTCCAGACAACTATGGCTAGAAGCATCTTTGACTCAAGGCTCTGAGCCTTTTGAGGTATTCTTCCTTTTTCTACCAGGAGAATGAAATGTTCTTACTAAAAATGAGGGCTGGAGTGGGATGCAAACTGCACCTAAGCACCTTCGAGCCTTTCAGGACACTTGCCTTTGAATCTCAGATTTGAAGCTCAGACCCCACTTGAATGAAAAGGATAATGACCAGCACACACCTTAAAACACCTTGGCCCAGGCTCTCTATTTCTTTTGCCTCAAACAGTGAACTGCATTTTCTCCAACTTTAATTGGCGTCATCAGATTGCAATGGCAGCTTTCCATTTCAAATAGTTAATTTTACTTTATAAGATTGATCCCTTTAGTAATTTGTTCTTTGCAGTTACTGCAGATAGTAATGATCAGAATATTTAAAATATTAGACTGCGGCTTTTCTGCAATGGCCAAAAAAAGAAAAAAAAAATCTGGAATATCAGAAGGTAATGACAAAGTGGTTGGACGTTAAAGCCTTTTCCTAACAGGCAGAGTTCATATTCCTGGCCAGGATTTGGTTTATATTACGTAGAGAAACTGAAGTTTTATTTTAAGATTTGAGGAAGGAATTGTGGCCCCGAAAGACAGAAAGCTTCTTCTAACTTCATCTGCCCCAAGAAAAGACATTGCTTCTACCCACAGCCCTTGCCTTGCATTGCCTACCCAAGCAGACAATTCTGAAGAGCCACCCAGACCATGACCACTATCACTGCTTGTGGCAGCAGATTGCAGTCTAAAAGCAACACTTATCCCCAGGTGATATACTTGAATCTTTTCATTTTCTTTGATACTATCATTATGTTGCAAAATCATCTAGTCCCACCTATTTTTCATTTATGGCTTAATATAGCCTAAGTTCATATCATCTGAGTAACTACCAGTATGCAGGATTTTCACTCTGTGAAGCATAGGAGTTCTGGGTAGACATTTTAATTTTTATCAGCTGTCATACCTTTAAAAGATAATTAAACACTCTTCATTTTCCATTTAAAATGGTGTACAAACCCCAGACATTAAAACCTGAGAGATTTCCAAAAGAGAACATGCGGGTAGCTTCAAACTTTCCTTTGGCACCCAGCCATCAGCAAAGTTCAGCAGAAGTTCACCATTTCCCATTGTGTAAGACTATTTGTTTAACATTTCTTTTGTCTGAAATGGCCTTGTCAAATGAGATCTCAACATAATTTTCATTTGGCCCTTCACTCACAACTGAGCTGTCACTCCTGTAGAAGCAGTTTGACTTCAGGTTTAACAGAAATATAAGCATAAGTAGATAAAAGTTTTTAAAAATTCACGTAACTTTTCAGCTTAATCATAAAGTCATGCTTCAAAAAGAGAGAGGGCAACCTCAGAATCTCACGGCGTAAAAACCCAAAAGCACTTCCAAGGATCAAGGTTCAATAACTTGGCTTGCTTCACCTTTGTAGATAGGCTAGCCTGGGTTTTGCAGCCAAATTCCAATCTCTATAATTATATTTTGACTAGATAAAAAAAAAAAAAAGCCTTACATTGTTTTGAGTGAAGAACATATTCTTCTTCACATCCTGTCCTGCATGGCAATGCTGAGCAGGGTTAAATGCTCATCACCTTCCCCTCCGTCAACGTGAAGCCGTCCACGTGCTATAGGTACACGTCATCTGTGATGCCCTACAGGGTCCCTGTGACACAGTGTGTCCACATTTGCTCTATATGATATAATGACATCCCCCTAAACAAATTAATGTCATCTCCTGGCAGGTCTGTGTTTCGGAATTTAACTGGAGGCTGAAATCAGAGTTGCTGTTACTGCTCTAGTTACTGCTGTTCAGGCTATGGCTGTGCATGCAACTCCTCCAATCAAGGCTTTCACCATGGACCTGTCTGTACACCTACTCATCCAGCTGATATTGAACCAGTATAGCAGTATTTTCTCTTATTTTAAGACTAATAAAGACAATATGGAAAGGGATCTTCCCGAGACCTTGTAAAGTGTTATATTGACAGGTAATATTGCTACACGTTGAACAGATGCACCTCTACTAGTATTTGATAGGCAAATGGAAAAGACCAGATTACTGCTGGCATAGAATCATGTAGGTTGGAAGGGACCTCTGGAGGTCCTGTACTCCAACCTCCTCATCAAGGCAGGCTCAGTTACAGCAGATTAATTGGGACCATGTCCAGTCAAGTTTTAGATACCTCCAAAGACGGAGATTTTACAGCCTTTCTGGGCAACCTATTCCAGTATTTCCTTGTCCTCATGGTAGAAAATTATTTTCTTCTATAAAGTTGAAATTTTTATCTGAAAGGCACGTACAATCAAAAGGGAAAAAAAAACCTCAGCCTCAGCTGGATCTAGAAGTTACAGTCATTTCTGGCGTGGTTTGCTCAGTCCTCAAAATTTCCTCTTTAGCTTTTTTCCACTGCAAACAAAATTACATTTCTCTCTAATCTGCTCAGTTGTCCATATACCTTTCTTGTGTCCTAGAAACTGCCAAGGCTATGTCTCATTTTAATTTCTTGATGGCCTTGCTCAAAGGCCTGCTGTCATTGCACAGAAGTCCAGTATATTTTAAAAAGCAATTACAGAAAATGATACAGCAGACTTCCAGACAGCTTCTTTGGACTCAACATGAAAGAGTTAAATGACTGCAGCAAGAGCAGTTGCCATCAGCAGCATTGTCTTATCAAGGGTCAGTGTGTATAGCAAGAAAGTAATGTAAGTTGATGCAAGGGATGTAAACAAAACATCCCCAGCAGGATCCTACGCCAGCCCTACACCACACCCCAAAAAGCACTACCCTCCTGGGGGTGCATCCTCCCCCTGGCCCCAGCAAGTCTCTGCTGTTTCCTTTTCGCTGATCTCCTGCAAAAGGGAGGAGGAAATTAGTTCAGTTAATGCCCCTGCTAGCTAGGAGCGACAGAGCACACTCCTCACGTCACAGCATATTTCATCATCTATGTAGATTTAATCAGGAGGCACAGATCTCAGTTTTTAAAGGGACTGGGGCTGTTGCTGGTGCAACATGCCAGCACCGTACTGCAGAACCGTGTGCGAAAGGGAGCTACGGCTCAGACTGATGCTCTCAGCTTGCAGCTCTCTTCCTCTCCCAAATATTTGACTTGTTTTCAATTGCGGTCACTAGGCTGGCCCTAGCTGCTGACAAGTGACACTGCAGCAACATCTTTCTGATGCTTCCTCTAATCTGCCGTACCCTTCCTTCACTGTTGGAGATGTGGTGATGCTAACACCCTACACATCAAATGTCAGCTGAGAGACAGGCTGTCCCCAGAAGGAGAGCCATCTGAATTGATAAAAGATGAATAACTTGATGTGATCACAAGAATTAACAATACTAAACATGTCTCCAAGAGGCTTTTGACAAGCTCCTGATTGTCACATACATTCAATGAGCTGCTCCTGGCCGCAGTATCGTCTTCTTCAATACCCTTAGAGAACTGAAAATAATGCAAGTTAGTTGTATCTTTGCTTTACACCAGGGATGCTTCAGCTCTTCCCTGTTCTCATACTTGAGTGATATATATCTATCAGAATGTATCAAAAATAAATCAGAAAATGACTATCTTTGGCACCTATAACTTGAAATATTCCTCCTCTAACAAAATTAAAGACTTCTGAAATGATGGTCCATGATGTTAAAGAGCTGCTGCTTGTTATCTCATAGGAACCCACATTTCTGCAGTGGGATACACTTGGAAGTTTGTAAATGAATATTTATTTCAAATTTGAGACTTAAATCAGAAATACATATTATTTCTATGAGATTTTTAAAAGACATTTATTTTTAATACTCCTAACATTATGGGATAGCTTTGAGCAATCCCTTCCCTGCCCCAAAGTGATATGGAGGGAGGGCAACGAGGACGGTTCAGATTTCAGAAAACATCTGAAAATATTATTGAAAATGGAAGAGTTTATTCTCCAGCATTCTAATGGGGAAAATAAAATTATGTAAGATGCAAAATCATATCTTTAACATAGCATATTTTTCATTTAACAAAGAAAACCAAGCAATAATTTCCAGCCCACTGGAAGGAAGTGCAGCTATTTGCACAGTGTACTCATGCAGGCTCCCTCTGTGTTAACATACGCCGCAAGCTGTAGCTATTTTAATGCTTTTTAGCTACAGCATTCTTACATGTCATTGAAAACATCCGGCTTTCTACGAAACAAATCTGTACTCTAATGAGGTAGTTGTCTAGAATGCATATTCCTTTACACGTTATCAGATAGGAAGTTTGAAAAGGAAACAATGAAATACACACAAACCAGACCAAAGACAAAGATTCTGCGTATCTGGTATAAGGGTCTGCTTATATCCTAAGTGGAAAATAGTTCCTTCTCTTTCCACAGTGTTTTTACTATTCTTTGCTTTTTTTTTTCTCTCCCCCGCAAGGCTAAGCATGAAATCTGGTTTCTTCCCTGGTTCTCTATGTACGGACTTTGCCCGTTACAAAGAGTTGTTAATGAATATGATTAAGCTGGCACATCCTTAAGTAACATGAAGCTACTTCAAATATATTCCTCCTAATATACTAGTTCTTCCCTGTGTATCAAGAGAAGATTTATAAATCTCCTCTCATTTGTCCCAAAGGAGTTTACTCCTTTACACTTTTATAGTTAGACTATGTCTAATCTGAATTTATCTAGCGTCCTTCTGCTTTGACCTTCACCACACTTCCCAGATCTGATTTTCTTGTTGATGACTGGGTCTGTTTTCACTTGACTTCCTACGGGGTCCTAACTCCACTGTGGTTTTGCTCTCAGAAAGCAAAAAATCCCACCTGGGGTTTCAGGGGAGGTGCAGTTGCCCTTGTAGACTTTTCAGCCAGCCAGCCTTGCCTCCTCTGGGCACAGGGAGACCTCACAGCAGGGTCATCACCTACAAAATGGTGGGAAGCTTAGCCATGGTCCTATTTCTCCAAGCTTAGAGTTTGTGGTTATCTCTGAAGGCTCACACAGGCTCTCCCTGTTGTGTATTTGATGCATGTCCCCAAAGCAGACTGCAAACCCTTCTTCCCCATTTGTGCATTGAACTCAACCAGAGGTGCATCAGAGGTGCATCTGAGGCATTTCCAGTGCTATCTTATTTGATGCCTAGTGTGTTGTTTTGCTCTTCTAAAATACTACGTCCCTTATCACCTCTCTACCATACTCAATAAAAGGTCAAACTACCAGTTGCATTTCCTCTTCTACCCTCAGATGACCCTTCCGTCTATAAGCTGGGCTTCAGAATATAAAATTACCAGCAAAAGGGCATTTTCACTTACCCACTTTCTCTTCTTGCCAGTAAGGAATTGCTGCAGCATTGGATTAAAAAGCAATAACTGGCAGTTAAGTTTGGAGCCCACCTCACCACACTTGAGCAGTACCGCACGGGCTCCTCCAGCCTGCTACAAGAGAAACCCTTGGGCCTGTGTGGAAGCACAGCAAGGGCTGAGGAGTGAATCTTTTTATTTTGAAATGAGTTAATTCCCAGTTATTAAGCTAGTTCTTAGCTTGCTTACCCCATTCCTGGGCATGTGTTGCCTTCTGAAACCTCCTCCTCTATTTTCACTGACTTGTTCATCTTCTCATGCCTCACTCCTGTGGGACCGTACTCATCTGAAAAGCAGAGCTCTTGTCCCCTGTCCCTTCATGGGAGGCTGGTGTCATAAGCTTTTTTCGTGATGCAAGGTGCCTGTCTCCCTCGGGAAGGTTATTCACGCTGCCTGGTTTCATGCATCCAGTTTTGGTGCCTTAGGAGATGCTAAAAAAAAAAAAAAAGTCATCACCAGAGAGCATAGCTTGGCTGCACTGAACCACACGTGAATTAGGCTCCACTGACTGTAAGCAGCGCCAAGGCAAAGCAGCTTCCTAATGTGGACATTTCAATTAGGCAGTAAGATTACTGCCTGCACCTTACTGTAATGAACTTCCATCACCTGTCCAGCGCTCATCCCAAGTTTGCCGTTTGGCTTTGACACGATGGTCAGTGCAGAGGTGGGAATCACAGCTCATGTAGGTGTAGGAAAACACAGGATTTTGTCATGCTCATGTCTAAATTTTATTTTAACTGCTTGTAAACCAAGGTCAGGGTGCTGCTAAAGCCTCAGGATAAAAGTGTCCTTGTAGCAATTTCCTTTACATTGTCTGAAGGACTAAATGAACTAAACTGTATTTGAACATTTAATTTTGGTGACAGACTTGCAATTAACCCAACAGTAGTTTAGTGAGGGACTGCAAATACAGTGGGACAATTATAACATCATTCAAGACTTTTTTTTTGCATGCTGAAGCAATAAAGCTAATTCAATAAGTAATTTTCTGAAGAGAATCTTTCTTCAGGTCTCAAAATGTGTATGTCTGCCAGCTCATCTTTCCTTTGCAAATAAAATTTTTTATCTTTTAATCAATTTCTCCCACCATCAGGTTTCAAAGAGGGATGTTCAGTTATCTAAATGCTGAAGCTAGTTTGGGCACTTGCCAGCTTTGAAGGCATCCTGTTCACTATACATCGAACCGCTTTGAAGGATGCCTTTCATCTAAAATATTCTACCCTTTAGAGCTACATTTTATCTATATTTTACTGAAAGAAGTTTCTTCCACCTCCCACTGGCATCCAAAGGAAATTTTGTGGCAGGGCTGAGGTAAATTAAAACTGACTCCGAAAAGGGAGGATTATTTTTGTTACTGAACCCAGCAAATGCCTCTGTCAGAGAGCTGTGAATACCAGGAAGGACAGTTGCTTCCTGTCAAGTGGAAATGCTGCATTTATTTAGACAGCAGGCTTCAACCACATTCTGGACAGTGGTCATAAGAGATGCCAGGGCACACATGGGACAATAATGGAGAGCACTCAGGAAACATCTGGGCTGGCCCAGAAGAGGTACAGCATCATGAAGACGAGGGGGGCAAGCGTTCCTCCTTTTCACTTCTAGCAGAAGATAACATAACAGCAGCACATTGCAGCACCAAGATGTTTACAAATACAAGCTTCAGAAACACACGCAGACACCTGATGGCACAAAAATAAGCCAGTTTAGATCTATCGCAAGGTTGACAAGGAAGTCCTTTGAGTCAATGAAACAACCTTCCCTGCAAACCTGGACCTGAAACTAAGCCATAGATGCCTTCCAACCTCAGATGACTGAGTTCCCTTGTCCTGGTGATTTACACTTGCCTTCTGCTTTGCACTCTGTGATTCAGCCAAAGATCAGCAAAGCTACTGTGAAGCTATCTCAGCTCACAATCTGTAGCACGCATAGAAATAGGAGCTACCTGAAGTGTCCCCAGGGAAAACATACTGGCTCACATTTCACTCTTTTTTTTTTACTCCTTCCTGTAGACTCACTGTACCTTTGGGTTCTTATCTTATTCGCTCCGTCAGCAGCTAAAAGGAAGACACAGGTAACTTCCTCCAATGTTGGAAGATACAAGCCTAGAGTTTTACTCATACAGTGCAATATTTCTTTATTAAGAGCACCATGAAATCCTGATCCCAGCAAGATAACAGTTGCTGAGTTAAGGCATTGCTGAAGGGGAATTTTCATGCTTTCACTAAGAGACGCTGTATTTGCGCTTTTATACATAATTTTTTTCACTAGTGACACCAATGTGAGAATTATCTAAAGAACTGAGTGGGACCATCAGATGATGCAGAGCAAGAAGTGTGTTTTGGTGGTTGAATGGTCTGGAGGTAAGAGGGGAAATCACCTTCTCAGGGGTTATTTGCTTGGGAATTATTTGACAAGTGAAAAACTATCTTAGATGAAATACGGACTTGATCTAGTGGAGATTAACTTTACTAAATTCATACAAATAATCTAATTGCTTCTGTAGTTCTCAGCACCTAAATCTCTGCCATTGTACCACTATGCAAAAAGCCTGAATGATAAGAACTCTTAAGAACATGCCGGAGGACTATTATGACATCACTTTTAAAGACAAAAAATATTAAAATATGTAAAGTAACAGGAGCAATGATGGTTTAAGCACAGTAACATACAGCAGGCAGAAAACAGCAATGGTTACTAGCTAGCAATTGAGAATTTTCAGTAGCAAAAGAACTACTTCTTTCTCGTGACCCCATCTTGCAGCCTCTGCTGCAGACAGAACTATTGATCCAAGAGAGAATGTTTTGCTCAGAGGCTTGAATTCAGACTCCCTGTAAGCAAGCAGCTCTGCTCCAAGCATGCTGCCCAGCAGTGCGCTCCAGCCAAGTAGAGATGACCTTGTAATTCACAGTCTCCTTATTTTCTAAAAGATAAGTTCTAGCCCGATCCAGGTACTGGTTTTGTTTTTTGTTTTTTGTTTTTTGGTTGTTTTTTTTTCAGCTGCATATGTACAGGTACTTTCTTGTGAGTTATTTCAGAAAATACCATTCCTCTCTCAGCCATCCAGATTTCAGGCCAGCTTTCACTTGCCTTCCAACCTTCTTATCAAGTGAGTCATCTTCCATGCTTCCTGTAGCCTGGATTAATTCCTTCTTTGGCAGATGGGATTTCTCCTCCCACTCTTCCTCCACAGACTCCTTGAGCAAGTCATCTTGCATCCCTGCTTCAGCTTTTTCATCTCTAACGTGGGAATTGGTACACTTCCCTTTGGAGGGAAGTGTATCACTTCTATCTGCAAAATACTGTGATGACTGCCACAGAAAACATTATCCATAGTGTACTTTCACAAGGGTATCAATGAACAAAGAAACGTATTGCCTTTCTCTTCCCAGCTAACCACATCTTAGGAACGGAAGGTTATAGTGACACCAAGCAGATGCTGATGAACAATCAGCTGCTCCACAGACAGGGCTGGTGTGGCAGGTAAGGGGCAAAACCAGAGGTTTCCTACATGGAGCTGAGGATTTATGGGGCTCAGCTTTAGAAGAGAGAAGATGCTTAACGGACCAAGCACAGCCAAGCTGGTTTCTGGGACAGAGACAACTGTGATGAAGAGTAAAGCCTGGAGGCACTTTTAGCTCCTCCTTCAGGAACAAACCTGAGATTTTAGCAGACAGCCCTGGTAAGTGTCCTTCCTCCACAGCCCTGGTCACACTACAGTGACAGAAAACACAGTCCCCCGAGAAAAAGTGCAGCACTATAGAGAGTGCTGGGATTAATGAAAACATCATCCATCTCTCCACTTGGCACTTGGACTGTGCCAATATTGACCAAATCGCTGATGTCATTAAACGGACTCCCTTTCGTTTGAAATGCAAACAAGTAAATATTAGTGCTACCT
>WHYT01016800.1:175839-188275 GCA_009806455.1 Tetrax tetrax
ATAATCTAATTGCTTCTGTAGTTCTCAGCACCTAAATCTCTGCCATTGTACCACTATGCAAAAAGCCTGAATGATAAGAACTCTTAAGAACATGCCGGAGGACTATTATGACATCACTTTTAAAGATAAAAAATATTAAAATATGTAAAGTAACAGGACCAATGATGGTTTAAGCACAGTAACATACAGCAGGCAGAAAACAGCAATGGTTACTAGCTAGCAATTGAGAATTTTCAGTAGCAAAAGAACTACTTCTTTCTCGTGACCCCATCTTGCAGCCTCTGCTGCAGACAGAACTATTGATCCAAGAGAGAATGTTTTGCTCAGAGGCTTGAATTCAGACTCCCTATAAGCAAGCAGCTCTGCTCCAAGCATGCTGCCCAGCAGTGTGCTCCAGCCAAGTAGAGATGACCTTGTAATTCACAGTCTCCTTATTTTCTAAAAGGTAAGTTCTAGCCCAATCCAGGTACTGGTTTTGTTTTTTGGTTGTTTTTTTTTCAGCTGCATATGTACAGGTACTTTCTTGTGAGTTATTTCAGAAAATACCGTTCCTCTCTCAGCCATCCAGATTTCAGGCCAGCTTTCACTTGCCTTCCAACCTTCTTATCAAGTGAGTCATCTTCCATGCTTCCTGTAGCCTGGATTAATTCCTTCTTTGGCAGATGGGATTTCTCCTCCCACTCTTCCTCCACAGACTCCTTGAGCAAGTCATCTTGCATCCCTGCTTCAGCTTTTTCATCTCTAACGTGGGAATTGGTACACTTCCCTTTGGAGGGAAGTGTATCACTTCTATCTGCAAAATACTGTGATGACTGCCACAGAAAACATTATCCATAGCGTACTTTCACAAGGGTATCAATGAACAAAGAAACGTATTGCCTTTCTCTTCCCAGCTAACCACATCTTAGGAACGGAAGGTTATAGTGACACCAAGCAGATGCTGATGAACAACAATCAGCTGCTCCACAGACAGGGCTGGTGTGGCAGGTAAGGGGCAAAACCAGAGGTTTCCTACATGGAGCTGAGGATTTATGGGGCTCAGCTTTAGAAGAGAGAAGACCAAGCACAGCCAAGCTGGTTTCTGGGACAGAGACAACTGTGATGAAGAGTGAAGCCTGGAGGCACTTTTAGCTCCTCCTTCAGGAACAAACCTGAGATTTTAGCAGACAGCCCTGGTAACTGTCCTTCCTCCACAGCCCTGGTCACACTACAGTGACAGAAAACACAGTCCCCCGAGAAAAAGTGCAGCACTATAGAGAGTGCTGGGGTTAATGAAAACATCATCCATCTCTCCACTTGGCACTTGGACTGTGCCAATATTGACCAAATCGCTGATGTCATTAAACGGACTCCCTTTCGTTTGAAATGCAAACAAGTAAATATTAGTGCTACCTCTAATGAGACTTGGAGAATGCACATACCAAACCCCCCATTCATTACCCTTACGCATCGCTTAGAGTGCAGAGGCTGTTTGGAAATGCTGTGCTGTATCTTGGCTAGATTAGACCCCATTATAAGAAAGCTACAAGCAGAAACACCTTGCAGTTTATGCTGGACACCAGCTTGTGAATCAAAAACGATACTGAAATGCTCTGTATTCATGATTCATCTGTATTTTCTCAGCTCATGGTACCTCCCTGCGATGAATGGGATGGGACCAAAAGACATCTGAACTCCCTCGACTTCCAACAATGCTTTAAATTATTTTCACAGTTGCACCAAGCCAAACAGGTCCCAGCCCTGCACACGCTTTATACACATTCTTTGCAATGACTATGGACTCCTTCTCTGGAGGGTAAATAAAATAGGAGGGTCTATAAATCTTGGAAAATTGCTTTCTCTTTCTGCAGAAGATCTACTTCCCTGGCCTCCTCCAGGGCAAATTGGGTAACAGTCTCCAACTCATCTCCTAGCACACAAGGTTTATGTATTTATAGAACATCTTGGAAAAGATTTTGTGATTTGCATGTGATTTTCTGCTGGGGAGGATACTGAGCAATTCTCCTACAATACAAATAATATTCTGCATATATTGTTATGAGAGCCTTTTGTAATACTGCTTCCTAGCACAGAGACTTTTTTTTTGTTGGCTTCGCTTACATCTGGTATCTTTTGTGGGCTGTGAACTACTCACTGAACCATTTGCATTATTCTTAATGCCATTGTGGCTGAGATGAGAGCTGAGCTTTACTAGCAGGACATGATGTTGAAACCAATTGTAATGCTAGGGATGTGTATCTTCAAAGTGCTGTTCAAATACCGCAAAACAAAACTTTGCACCATGCGGGTGAGGAACTGCTAAGTATTTATTCCTGTTTCACTGAGGATTGAGAAACTGAGGCACTGAAGTTGACGCTGTGCCCAGACAAGCCCAGTGCACAGCCCAGCCTGGGACCCCAAAGCTGATCCTCACCTTGCAGTCCCAACCACACCGAACGAAGAGCAGGCTCCTTGTATTTTGCAAATGGTTAGCTGCATTCGAAGCAGCCCTAATATTATTTTGCACCATAGAAACACAACCTTTGGTACACAGCAGTTTCGGAAGTTATTGGGCTAGATTTCCCCCCGACCAACGCCATGGAGTTGGGTGAGGATGAACTTCCTCCAGTAATTCTTTAGCTGTACACACAAATATTTATGCATGGCGTTCATTCTCCCTTCTGGTCACAGTGTAGAAAAAAATAGCTAACACTTAGATAACACTTAATCCAGTTAAATGGAATAAGATTAATGGAGGCAGCTATTTTCTGAAAGGAAGTCCAGGAGCCCAAGTGGCTGTGGAGCTGATTCAGTATTCTCATTCCCCAGTTACTGGGATGTGTGTTAGGACATTTAGGAACCTGATTTGGTCCTCACTGAAACAGAAAAACACTCATCCTGTCTTTCCTGATAACTGAAATCTGCTCAGTCTCTTAGTTACCCTGGTTTTCTATTCACTTAACTGCTCCACCAGCAGCTAAAGTCACAAGTGTTGGCGTCTGCTAAAGAGTACAAATAGGTCAGCCTTTTTCCTCCATCTTCATCACATTAAACGAGCTAATAAAATATCTGACCTTGCTCATCCAGACACCTCAAAGCCTGCTGTGGAGTAGATCAGCATAAAGAAGACGTTTGAAGACAGGGTGAGAGGAAGAAGGAATGGAGGTGACGTCCATGCAGACCACACCACAACACGGCAACGAAGCGAGCAACGAAGGCCTGCTGGTGACAGATACCTTCAGACACGCTGTCTTCAACTAGTCCTTAAATTTCAGACTTAATCAGATTTTTCAGACCACTCAAACATATTTGGGGAAAGGAGTTACGGAGATACAGAGGGACCATGAGAAAGGTTTTGAATAAAGCTGATGGCACGATGTTCTTTCATTTTTGAAAGGTTTTGCTGGATGGACATTGGGTACTGAAAACTGCCTTCTCCTTTCTGGTCACCAGTAGAAGTCAGAAACAGCACAGGCTAGAGGTTTGGGTTTGCTCCACACCTTTTAACCACTGACAGCAGCTCATGGGGGAGAGCACAGCCCCACACCAACCGCGGGAGGAAATAACGCTTTGTATGTCTTTATCATATGTGTGCAAAGTTGGGAAAGCTCCGTTTACCATTGCAAAGACAATGAAAAGCAAGGTTTTTAAACTCTGATTGAAGAGTTCCACCTCTGAACTTTAACAGAGGCTTGTTTAAGCGTCTTTAAAGTGTTATTTTTCAACCTAGCTCCATCCAGCTTTTCATTAGCATTGCACCTGGGCCTCTGACTCACAGCAAACTTCAGAGACTGACAGTTCTTTCCCTCTCCCTTCTTCGAAGAGCACATACACACACAGACACAGACAGAAAACAAACAACAAACCCAGTAACAGATGTTTGGACCATCTCAGATGTAGTATGTCATAAAAAATTACACTGCTACAATGCTCAGAGGTAGGTTAATGTTTAGCTTGGCTTACAGTTTCTTCAGACTCCCAGGGCAGTACTCACTTTAGGGGAGATGCCTCTGTATTTTTTGAAGCCTGGAGCACCCCATCCCACCAGCAGCAGGCTGCAGATGTGGTTGGAGCTGATGCAGAAAGGTTGCAGCTTTCCTTTCTTCTCCCATATCACTGCCAGTAGGACTTTCATTTCTTGCCCCTTGCTCAGAAAAGGCTGCATTATATCTATATTTAGCTGGATCACCTGGGTGGGTATTAATACCACACGCTTCACATAGTCACGTGCCCAACTCCTGCCTCCACTGTGGCTCAGCAATTTAAGGAAGCTGTTAGTGACCCTCAGCTGGTTTTGCAAAACTACAGTCACATCCACTGTCACAGGCTTAGACTGTGGAAGAAATGCCTATCTTTTTTTTGTTTGCTAAGGTGAGATTCCCCTCCATTCCCCATGGCCACTGGTGACAGACATTTTTGCTGTTTAGTTAGTTCACCATAGTCCACAAGTTCACACGCTTGCAGACTTGCATCTCTCCTCCTCGTAGAGGTCCAAATTTAGACTTTTTTTGTGATGGGCAAGGGCAGGAGATGGGCACCTTACTCGAGCCATTTGTCATTCTGCACAAGAATGAGGAACACCAGCAGATTATACCAAAACAGGGTCAGGGAAGACTGGGCAAGAAGTTCAACTTTCCTCACATCCACCTGTGGACCTAAGTTGGCTTTCCCCTACCCTGTTTTTGTTGTTCAGCAATAGAAGCAGCTGGTGGGAAGACTGGGCAGTCACAGAGGTCTTCAGAATATAACTGAATTCTGTGAAAAAAAAAAACCCACACTTTTTGGTACTGCTCTCCACTGGTTTGCAAGTGGCCAGAATGCTTTCATGCCATTTTTAACCAGAGGAGCCCCACCACAGCCTCTCACTGAGATGTGACATTGAATCCGAATTTCTAGATCCAAAGTAGTTGGACATTGTTTGGACATTAGCTCAAAATGATGGAAAGCTCATTTTTTCATTCTGTTTAAACAGGTGTAAATAACACCCAAACTATATGTCATATTTTAACACAGTTCAATGGAACACTAATTCTGATTTGGCTTCAAACCAAACTTACCTAGAGTGAACTCCTAAACGATTTTCAATTTTTAATCACGATGAATGACTATTATGACTTTCTCTTTTTTTAAAAAGTGTAGTCTCAGTTACCTGCCTTTTAATTCTCTCTATTGCTATCCCAATTCCTTTCCCTGCCTTTAAGCTACAGAGATGATTAAGACAAGACTGCTGGCAATACCCTCCCTGCCTTTTTTGGAAGGAACATCCGTCTTTCTACTAACTTTTTTCCTTCCTCCTCCAAGAGAGAAACTTTTGAGCAGCCTGGGGAGCAAGCAAGTTTGTTTTGACAATGAACTGAAAACTCTTTTTGAGTAATTACTGCTGGAATGGTAGTATTTCCACACATCTCTGGGTTGAACAATGACAGTTCTGGAGGAGAAAGGACAAATAGACACTAACAAAGCAGGTGAGCAGGAAAGGCAAAACATTTTACATGTTCATTGAGGGAAAGCTCCCTAAAATGATAATGGAATGATTGTCTTCATAAAGACCATCGAGATTCCCCCTGGGGATGGATTCACCTCACGTGGTTTAGACAGCAGCATAACTAGCACTCATGCTAGTTATCCGAGCAAAACAGAAGCCTCCAGGAGGTCATTCATTTAATCCTGCAATACATGAGCCTTTGGAGGTCCTTATTTCTCTCCACTGACTTTAAAAGGAGCCATGGATGACTAGCTGTAGCAAGCACATCTAACTCTGAGATGCCTAGGACAAGGCACATGAATCCTACCCTACAGAGCCATGTAATAACCTCTATATAAAAATAACACTAAAAATGCATTTGTGATTAATCACACATCCATACGAGTTGTGGATGTGTTCCCTTATCAACTATAATACACACTTTTCTGTCAGTTTAATGTTTTCCATAAATGTAAGTAGCAACAATTACTCCAAAAGAGCCCAGTGTTTTGGACCAAGTTACAATTTCTAAGGGAATCATAACTTTGCCTTGATTTGAGGGCAATTAAATCCTCTGCCATAATAGCAGCATAATGACAATTACTATTTTTTCTTTATTTCCTCAGCTTGGAAATTAAAAGGGAATAACACAATGTAATAGACCTGCTACCCCTTATGGACAGCAGTATTCTCAGGTCAGTGTGTTCTCCTTTCTGATATGAAAAGTGATGCAGATAAATCCATTTATATATTTTATTTCAATGCCCACTTTCAGTGCGTGAAAAGAAGGAAGTTGCACTAGCACTTAGTTGTACTAGCACATTAGCACCATGCCTCTTAAGCATGGCTTGTAGCTTTGCTTCTCAGGTCTACTCCATGCTTTAGGCTACTTATTGAATCGTTGTTTGCCCATCTGAGATGCTGAGACCTGCGACTTTGATCTAACAGAAGTTGTGTTCAGGTTTAACTTTGCACATGATGCACAGTCTCTTGCTGCATTGCTGATAAATGGCTTGTGTAGAACACAAACGATGACTTCACCCATGCCTGCTTTTATTGTTCAAAACAACCCTTCAACTAGTTACGAACTTTGAAAGTTTTTTTTTTTCTGGTGCAGTAAAATACATGAAAAATCCCCTAACCCTTTATTATTGTTATAGCTACCAGTTTTTGCTTTATGTTCTCACAAACAGTATTTTTACAGCCCTCTGAAAGACTGATTTACTTAAAATTTAACAACACTTATCTCCTAATGTAGTAGTCTCAATATTCAACATTGGCAGTTAAGATCTTATCATACCAAGTAAACTGCTATTATTGTATCACGGCCATCCTGCCAAGGAACCATTACATAGCAACTCTGATCTCCCGCCACACCAACCCAACCCTTTCCCAAATACCCGAGACAGCAAAGGGCAATGTAAAGTACCCTGTATGAATGATGCCTTCCCAATAACCCTTCCCATTTAAGCCAACGTCTTGGCAGCCTCCTTTGAGGCATTTTCCACAACAGCATGTCCAAATGGATTTGGTCTGTTAGTCAGCAGGAGCTGGTAGTGCAGACCTCAAAATATTGGTGTACCGGTGTGTGGGGGGGTGTCTCTGTGTGGGACAATCTCCCTTTTTCTTAACTGACTTAAAACTCTTAACTTAAAACTGGGCTCTAACTTAAAACTGTATGTTCCTGATGGAGGTGAGGAGCGGGAGTGGATCTGAGCTTTGCAAACACCTGTGCTGGAAGAAGACATCATTAGTGAGCAGTGGCCCTCAGTGCTCCCCATAAGAGATGGCCACCTTGCCAGAGGAGGAGGTAGAGCTGCTCACGTAAGTGCTCCACATAATTTAGTGTCAAAATGAGATACGGTAAAGCTTAAGAGGCTTAAACAGAAAGTCATACTAGCCTAACTGGTACTGTGAAATGAGCGTAGACTAGAAAAAGATGTTCTTGGCTTTTTGCTGCTAACTCTGTAGCGAGCGTAGCTCAGCATGGGCTTTGGATCCAATTCTGCACCATGACAGTCAAGGGGATCTTTTCCTGGTGACCTGGACAGGACCATAGTACCCAGTCCTCACTTCTCACTCACTCTGAGATCATATATTCCCTTGTTAAAGAAGTCATATAGCAAATTGTGGGGGTTTCTGACAAACTGTGCCCCCAGGCATGCAAATAAACTCAATCTTGGTTAGTTTATCGTATTATAGTATAGGCATACGGCACAAAAACATATTTTAGGCTAAGGAACTCAATGTTTTAACTTTAGCAGCATCTGTGCTGCACTCAAATTGTCGAACAACTGAAAACTAAAGTTCCTGCTTATTCTTTCCTCTCTCTGCCTTTGCCTGAAACTGATAGACAGCTTTGCTAAGTCATTATCTGGAATTAGGACCTCCAGAACTGGATGCTCTGACGCGGATCTTTATTCTTGTTCAGACAGCATCTAAAATGTGTGTGGCTTATCTGAGGGCTTATCTACCTATTTTGTTTTATCTTGCCTAATTGCAAGCTCAGGCATAAAGAGAATAATTGAGTCCAAAGAGTAAATAAACAAACATTGTACATAGAACTGGGATTAGTAAAGATGTTCTGAAAATTCCCAAGGGTATCTCTAGGTTCCTCCTACAGCTGAGCTTGCTTTCTGTCCCATGTCTTTAATGTAGGCCCTGTTCTGTGATGACAAAAATATGAAAAGAAAAATCAGGAGAATTATGCAGCTTTAAGTAATGCAGATTAATCTTTGACTCTTTTAAAATATTTCTGACTCCTTTTTGCCCTCTGAACAGGTGCACAGCTCAGTGAGGTGAACGAGGGCAGTTCATGTTTCCAAGGCTATTATTTATTCTAAGATAAGTATTTATTGGTTAAAATGCATTCTGTCGAGAAACTGCGATCCATTTTTTTCTTTATTGAAGATTAACACCATTTCCATTTCAGTAATGCCAGTGACTGCAACGAGCAGGGCCAGGCTGCAAAACAAACATCCCCTAATTTGTAACCATTTAAATAGGTAAAGCTAGACTTTTATGTTAATGCATCATTAAAAAGAATCCAGGAAGTTCACACGTCTGTTCCTGTATCGCTTGTCAAGCAGCAGAACAGCTCAAAGAGCGGCTCATTGATTTACAGCATCAAACCCACCTTAGCAAGTTTGCCATCTTGTAAAAATTTCTGGTTAGTGACATCTTCAAATTTTACAGGATGTGGAAATTCCATGGGAGGAAATTGAATCTACAGAGCTTGTGCCTTTCTGTGCCCTCTCTTCGTTATCTAGTAGCACCAGCTATCTGGTCTGTGCGAGCCTGACTCTGTCCCCAGGGATGAAGGAATGGCTTCATCACCTTGGCTGTCAGTGTTCTTTCACAGTGACTGTATTTTCCAACCCCAGAGATTATGTTTACAAAGATCTTTGAATATCAGCACATTTAGGAAATAGTTCAATGTTTTGGAACTATTATTTTTAAAGGGAAAGTGAATTTGTCGTGGAGTTTACGTTAGCATCTCCCAGGCAGGGTCTAGACGATACCAATTAATCAGAATCTTTAAACTGTTTCTGATAGCAGTTTGTGCAGCATTTTAGGTTTTTTTTCTGAACTCATGTTAATTGGGAAAAATGTGCAGCAATTTCACCAATTTATCTGTAAGGCGAGCTATGACTTCTCTAATTTCTCCCATTTCTGAAACATAGAGCTTCATCAAAGTATCAGGAAATCACCAGTACCTTTCAGAAAATAAAACAGGATAACTTAGGTGTTTGCAACAATTTTCAGGCTTGGAACACAGTTGGTGTGCTGATAACAATTATTCCATTAAAGTAAAATTTGGTTTTTACCATTAACAAATAGGACACAGGTACAACATGTATACCTTTGGCATAGACGAGGGAACTGTATTGCCATTTTTAGGAGAAAAGAAGGCAGACAGATCCCTACGAGCACCGCTGTAAGGATATAACTTGGGCAACACGCGTGGCGCACGCACATACACACACACACACACTGATTTCACTGCAGTAGTCTGATGAAAGCCAAGTAACTTTGGGTTTTTTTTTTTGCATAAACAGACCACATTGATATCTCTACACCACCGTTTTAACTGCTCTCTTAAGAGGCTCGCTGCTTCCAGCACTCCCTTTTACGTTTCACATCTTCCAGGCTTGTTCTACACATACACCAGCTGTAACACTTTTAACTCTCCCCATGTAGTTACTGTTATTGTACTGAAAATGCTCCTCTGTGAATGTAAGTGCGCTATGACAGCATAATGAGAGTACAAGCGTGAGAAAACACGTCCATACTCGCACTACGATTGCATCTATATTGGAAATAATATACATCAGCCTGGGTAAAAACCATGTCCTAATCAAACTGATTCATCAGAATAGAAACAATGCATTGATCAAGCCAACAAATACCCTCTCATAGTGCAAAATTTCAGACTTTGAGACACCAACTCACCAGCTTTAAAGTCTGCTTGTGTTGTTGGAAATAATTTGTGCACATCACTCTCTCTGCTCCATCTGTGCCTTGTTGTGTCGGGGTCGACGTGAAGGAAGCTCCCACTGACACCAGAGGTAGCCCTGCTTGGAGAGGGCTCCCTGAAAATAAGCCTGTGGATTTCAGCGGCACACAAGCTACTGCCTTGGAGAAGAAAGGGTCCCAAAATTTAGTGTGGCAGAACTTGGCCCAGAGGTGGAACTTATATCAAAAGAAGACAACCAGGTGCAATCTCTGGTGCAACTGACTCTCTCAATGCTAATTTCTATCCTCATCTTTCTCCTTTGCAAGAGTTTTGAGAGGCTCGTGTGTTTTTTCTTTTTCTTTTAACAATAGTTTTGTCTTTGCGAATATTTGTCTCTGGGTGCTTTTTAGTCCATGGCTCCCCCATATCCAAGTCAATTCTTTCCCACAGCAGCAGGAGACCTGAATCGGGAAAGCTGATTTCTTTTGTACTGTACAAAAAAGTCAGGATGAAACTTGTTTTCTTGCAGGAACAACTCCCACCCCTTGGTTTTGATATTAAAACCAAAATTTGTTCTTAGAGTAATTAACTAATAGCCAGTTCAGGCACCACTAGTCAGGGACAGAGGACCAGGCTCCGTTGATGTGGGCTACGCTTGGCACCAAATATGTTCTGGATATCAGAAATTGTTTACACTATTTATCATTTCGCCCTTCCAAAAATAACTCTCCGGTATGCAATGTCTCTTCTCAAAAATGAGTAAAACAAACATGAGAAATCAGGGAAACAACTATTTTCTGGTTTTAGACATGTCTTTGACTATGTGAGAGTGGTAGACAAATACTTGATCAACAAATTTATGCATAAGGAAATGGATTTACATGTAAATAATTATATTATAAATGTTAACTAGCTGCGCACATCACAAGGAAAACGTCAGGGAGGCTTGTTTGCAGAGGCTTTATGCTGTTCTTATACAGTCATTTTTACTGGAAGCACAGTTTATAGTGGGATAGCAATGATATATCCTGCACTGTAAAAGCTCCATGTATCTTTGGAAATGGTACCAGGCTCTCTGCAGTGAAAAGGGAGAAAAACAAAGTTGGATGACTTCAAAGTTGTCAACCTAGAGTTGAAAATATTCCCTCTTTTGGAATCTCTTGATGTTGTTTATGTCCACCTTTCTGGTAGTGATATCCAATGCAGAGAAAAATAATTTTCATAATGGTGAAGGAAAAATGTCCTTAAATGAAAACATATCTGCCTGCATTATTGAAGTGTTGTAAGTGATGAAAAGAATGTAGGCTTGTTGGAGGCTTTCTAGTTCACATGGTAGCACTTCCTGGCAGAAATAACCTGAGAAAGCTTTCATAACTGGATCTTCAAAGCAGCTTCACCTCAACGTCCATTTTTTTTCAGTCAACAGTCATTTTCATTAAAAACTATGCCTCTGTGAATATAAGATCACAGTTTTGCGTGTGAAAATTTGGGTGCACGCTGCAAGAAAGCTGATACGCATTGCGTTCCTGGGAAAAAAATTTCCACTGTAAGGTGGAGAACCACTCTGCTGACCCACTGCTGAGTGGGAGAAGGCCAACAAGGGCACGGAAGTCTGTATTTTTGCGTCTCTGACCTTTCCTAGATGCCTAGTGTTCTCCCACCTCAATGTACTCAGACTCCTGCCTGGAGATACCGTGGACTGTGGGTGTTCGAGTTGCTCTCCGATGGGTGCTGGGCCTGCCTTCTCGCTCAGGAGAGGCCTGTTCGCCCACCGAGGTGGGTACAGAGTTTTAGGAGAGGGAGCGGGAACGTCCTTGTGCTCACTGTCGCCCTTTCAGGGTGCTGAACCGCTCACACAAACCCTGCGCGTAAAACCAGACAGCGTATTAATGACAGCTTGACCTGAAAAAGTCCTATCCCTGCGCTTTTTCCGCCCTCACGCGCAAACAAGATTTCGGTGAAGTAATTAAAAAGCACAGCGCTGATGATCACCACAACTTCATTCCTAGCAGTCAACGGAAAAGAACAAATTGGCTAGTGGGAAAATTTTTTAAGGATTTCCAAAATGACTATAAAAATGACACATTATCCTTGCCCGTTGGTTGTTTCAAACAAAGCATTCGAAAGGGCGCATTTTTAAGACGAATTTACAGCCGTTTCACGGGCAGTTACGAGGCCCTTCACTTCAATTAAGGACACGCTCCGGTTTTTAACTGTTTTCCTCAGGATCCTAGCCCATTTCGCAGCCGCCCTGTCAAAACAGGCCCGCGCCCCCCGCCCGCCGCTCCGCCCCACATCGGCCCCGCGGCCGAGGGTGACGGGGGCGGCCTGGCCCCTCCAGACGGGGAGCGAGGGCGGGAGGCGGCGGCGGGAGAGGAGGAGGCCTAGCACCGGTAACGCGGCCCCGGCTGCCGGCAGCCCCGCAGGAAGGGTCGGAGCGCAGCCCGCCGCGGTCAGGGGCGGGCGGTGCGCGGGGGCTCCTCCTCCTCCGCGGCCTCTCCCCGTCTCCGCGCCGCCCCTTCCCCGCCTCGGCCCGC
>WHYT01016800.1:188295-231953 GCA_009806455.1 Tetrax tetrax
CCCCCCCTCCAACCCCGCGCTCTGGGCGATGTTTTATTCATGACCCCGCCGGGCTTTGTAGGGAGAGCGGGCGCCTTCCTCCGCAGTTCGCCAAATGCTGCCAGACCCCGGCTCGGGGAAGGGGGGGGTGGGTGGGTCACGGCTTGGAGGCGAAATAGCTGGAGGGTGGGCAAGGCTTTCCCATCCGGACGGGCAGCCCGGGGGTTCGGACGGCGGCTGTGTGGTTTGGGGGGTGCCGGGGCTGAGGAGCGGAGCGAGGCAGGGTGGTCTCCGGCTGCCTTTCCCTCCGCTCGCAGGCGGACGTGGCTCGCTGCAGGTCTGCCGGCCTCATGGAGAAGAAACAAGTCACCGTGAGGCTTTCTGTAAGCAGATTTTATATATTTATATGTATATATATGTGCGTGTGTGTCTTCTCTTTCAAGGGTTCAGCAGCAAGCCTATTGCAACGCCGAATGCCTGTAAGCCAGGCGGCACTTACACCGTCACGGCGTTAACTGTAGATGTCAGACTGTGCTTGCACTGATGTGGTGTCAGATTCGTAATAACACGCAGAAATGGTGAATTCGGCGCTGGCTGAGCGTGATGGGAGATGGCACAGACTCAGCAGACGTGGATGGAGTTGGCGGAGCCTCTTTCCACCCTCGTGCAGGGCCTGCTGTGTAGGTAGTCTCCCGCTGTGAGCAGATCATAGGGGCACTAGGATAATTGTTCCAGATTCGTGGGTGACTGTGGACTCGGAGGAGCAGATATTTGAGCCTGGAGCAGAGATACTTAGCTTGCTTTCCCTTACAAAGGTATTCAGATACGTGTTGGTTAGAGATTGGATTGATGCCTCTCTGCTCTCTAACTTCTGCGATGGGGCTGCCACCATGAGTATCAGTCAAGAGGATGAATTCTGTTGCATGCTATAGAAAGCTGGATGCGATCAATAAGCAGTTTCGTATTAGCCCCCGATGATGCCTCTTGATTTCTCCTGAGCTGGTCACGGACTGGTGTACTAAAACTGAGAGATGCCGATGCATGTTCCTCGCGTTATTCTCTTTCCCATTCACCTGCCCTTCACCTTCCCCGTGCCCTAGTTGGTGGAATTTCACTGGAAAAATTTTAGTCCTGAGTCTGTTCAAAGAAAAAGGTGTTTTTGTTTTACTTTTCTAACTTGCTGTTTGATAATAGCTGTAAGGGTACATGTTTCTGAAGATCTCCTGTGTATTGGGGGCTGGAGGTATTTGCCTTTGGCACAAGTGGAGTGCACTGATATTGCCTGATGTTGTTTAACCTTATATTATCTTAAGCATTGTATGATGAGGCAGCTTGATTTGTTTAAGACTTTATGATGATGCAATACAGTAATAATTATAAATTTTCCTATTGTCTGAAGAATCTTTAAATACTCCTCTGTCTCCAGAGGCACATCGTGTGTGTTTATTTCCAAGAGGCACAGGCATGGATGAGCAGTGTTTGATATTTTTGGGGTGGGAGGGCAGGAGCAGTTTGGAACTGGTACTGTAAGTTGTAATTTATGGGTGTGACGTCATGCGGTAGATAAGCTTTTATGGGATCTGCCATGTAAATTATGGCCTTTGTTTATGTACGTGCAATTACTTGTTTTGAAAATCCACGCTGTATAGTTTGCTTAATAGCCTGCACTGGAGCTGTGAATAAGATCTAGCAGAATGTGCTTTAATTGCGCAACATTGTTCAGCAGTTGAAAACATTTTGCTTTACCTTGTGCTCGCAGCCTGCACCAGGTGTGAAGTTACTACGTCGCATCTGCATGCCACGATATGTTTGGTACAGTAGTTGACTGTGAAAGCAGTGGCTGGGTCCTTTTTTTTTTTTTTTTTTTTTTTTTTTTTTTTTTTCTCCATTATCTTTTTCACTTCATTTTTTAAAAGAAGCGAGGTGCTGAAATGAGTGATTTCAACTAATTTGTGCTGGAGAGAGCAGCTTGGTTATTTATGGCTGCTGTAGTTTGTTATGCAATCAGATTAACAAAGGTTGAAATGATCATTCAGCTTTGGGTAAACAAATGATATATATAATAACATTGTGGATTAGAGTGACTGTTTACATCAGAGATCCGCTGCAGTTAGCGTGTTGGAAGTACTGGAGAAAAACACAACGAGTGCAGACAGTAACATAGTAAATAAGTTTTTTTGTAAACTTCTCAGGATTATAATGCACTTGCTATTGATTGTCTGTACTCCAGGAGCTTCTGTGCAGCGTTAGATTCTGCCTGCATGCATGGGCAAACTTACTTTCAGCTTCATTTAGTTGACAAGCAAAGGCCTCGGCGAACGTCTTTGTGCACAGCCTGATCGTGCCTGGGGTGCTGTGCAGGCTCTGTGCTAATTGCAGCGCAGATGTTGCGTCTAGGTGACCAACACTCAACTGGAAGCTTTTTAAATTTAAAAAACAAAATGTAATTCCAGCCATGTTTGCTGAAGCTGGCAGCCCCTCAACCGGTCCATTATTAATTGGCTATTTCTTGTTGTTGTGGAAGCAGCGTTGCTGCAGGAGAGATTTTTAAGGCTGGCCTCCCTGACTCTGCTCAGAGAGGAGGTGATGAGGTGTGCCCCGCACGGCAAAGGTCGGCACAGGCATCGCTGTGTATCGAAGGTGGGACCCCGCCAGGAGAGACAAGAAAGGGGAAGGCGGGAGCCTGGGATGTGGGGAAGGTAGCTGGAGCGCAGGGAGGAGAGGGAGTGTTTACCGGCGTTACGGCAAGGACCTCTCTTTGCATCTGTGCACACACAGTGCCTCGCTTGGACCCCGGTCTGTGGTTGCAGCGCAGTGATCTCGCCTGGGCTCTGGTGCTCTGGAAGTGGATCTTGCTCTAAAAGTGGTGAAATATGCCCACTGTTATTACAATATGCAATGGCATCAAGTGTTTGGGGGAAAGGAGGAATAACTGACTCCTGGCAGTCAGTTTTCCAGAGGCCTTCGCGTTTGCGTGGAGCCTGAGCCCTTCCAACCTTCCTCTTGTTCAGGGAAAGGTAAGGTACCCTCGAGGATGCTACTCTTCTGTCCTTCAGCAGAAGATGGTAGAACAGAACTATGTTTTGGATATGCATTCAAAAATACTCCAGAAGGGGTTTTAAAAATTATTACTACTACTTATTTCCTTGCTGCCTGTGTTTAATTCTATATAAGCGGTCAGCTAATTGCAGAGGGACTTCACAAGCGCTTGCAAATGTATGTCACTATGCTACTGGCTCATCTTTGTGCTGAGTAACATATTTGTGACTGAATGTACACTACCACATTTTGGGTATACTGGAAACTAAAAAGGTACTTTTGTGAATAGGTAATATTATTCAGGCTATATTATTGTAGGACCTTCAGAGAGGAGGTAGTGTGGAATGTGATATTCAATCAGTAATTTTAAGACTGTTTCTTTTAATGGTACTAGTCTGCTTCAGCTCTGATTTATTAAAGTGTTGATATCTTATTCTCTTCAATTTTGTGGACTGAATAAGTGCAGTTACTCTTCGTTGGTTTAGAGATCTCTCTAGCTCAGGGTCTTTTCTGATGAGGCCGCTTACAGGTGCATAAAACTGTAACTGCAGAGTTTCCTCCTGGTAAACCCTTCCTGCAGTCATCGCTCAAGGCAGTCTTTGGACTGGCAGTTCCATTGAGGCTGTTGTGTTTAATAGCTGCTGATGGATTGTCTTCTCTGAAAAATTATCTAATTTGTTTTGAAATTTGTTTATGGCATCAGTCACAACATCCTATGTTGGTGAACTTCTGGTATAAGGGTGCACTCTGAAAAGGATTTTATTTGTTTTACGGCTTGCCATTTGAAGTGCCTGCCCTGTGATTTTTATCTGAATTCTGCAAAAATATCTTCCTTTTCAGATATTTACATAGAAAAGTACTATGTGTGGGGATGCTAACAGATCTTAGAATGTATTTAAAGGTACCTGCTGTATGTTTGCAGTAAGGTTTGTTCCCAGCCCCATTTACAGTCCCCTTTCACAGACATGTACTGTTACAGCTGTCACATTTAGGTGACTGGATGCAAAAAAATGTTCGAACACAAGAAGTGATGCGATTTCTGCAGCTATACATCCTGTACATAGATTGCAGTAAGTCTTGATTCGGAACGACTCAGACTACAAAAGAGTTGCTGTATGCCAAGGAGTGACTTCAGCAGTGTTGTTTGAAGTTCTTGCCAAAGTAAATCTTTGCAAGGTATCTGGTGCAACATTTTAGGAGATGTAGAAGGATGCAGGGAGCAGAATTGATAAATAGTATTAAAGAGCTTGAAGTTAAGAAATACAGATCCCAGTAACTGCAGCAGCATGCAGTAAAAGCAATGACTCGGTCCCTGAATTGTTCTTTAGGTTAGCTTTCAACATGCCGTCAGGAATAGGTGGGTGTTTAAAAGTTGTGTTTTGAATTCCACTTTTCCTTCATGTAACAGGCAGGCAGGATCTTTTGACTGTGAATTGACCTACAATATTTGCTTGTGTCCTGGTGATCTGGGAGTCTGTCTGGGTTACGGGGGCATCTGGGTTACAGAGTTTGTTGTGCTAAACTTTGGTACTCGTGGTAACTGTTTGGCATATTAAAAAAAGCCCTCCAGAGGTTGGTAATTTCTTCATTATTGTGGCAGCTTCTGAAACCTTATTGATAAAAATCAGTAAAATTTTCATGTTTTTAAAGCAAACAGAAAATTTTCATCTTGTCATTTCTACTGTTACTCCACTCTTAAACCTGTAAACTTATGATTAAAGTGGGTGGAATTTCAGCTTACTGGTTTATGGGCAGGATAATGGTAGAGAGTGACCAAACAAATGTTTTCTGTTTGTTTTAAAAACAGAGACACTTACATAATGATGCTATACGCAACAACAGTACATGCATATGGATAAGATCTCTGCAACGGAGTATTAATCCAACAGCATCCCTTGCCTGCGTTCTGCTGTCGCTTGCTTCAAAGGAAGGTAATTCTGGAGTGAAGAGACACCGATGCCGAGTGATTTAACTGGAATATTGGTCGAGCCCTGAACAGCCTTTAGGCAGGGCTCTGGGTTAGAGGTTTGGAGAAAGAGATTTTTAAACCGTTATGAGCTCTTAATTTATCTGAATCAGAGCAAACCATTCTTTCTCTTTTGTGGAGCACTGCCTATGTTTTGAGCTCTTTGCAGAGATTTGTTTCTTAATGTGTGGCGTGTGCTTAGTAAAGCTGAGGCTCCATTTTTGAGAGTGGAGTGCTATTGCTAATAATAAAAAATATCGCAAACCAGTGAACATGTCTGGAAGCATCAGGATCACATCAGGGTCTTTCCTCTTAGTGTGGAACTGGCCTCAGTTTGTTTTTCTTCTGTCTCTATTTCTCTTAACAGAAAGTAATAGACTTTATCCATCAAGCTTGGAAAAAGATGAAGAGCAAGTTCACTTGAAATATGTATTTAATAAGATTTTTTTTTTCCAGGATCTATATGTACAGGTGGGCATTTTCCCAAAAGGGTGTGTTAGGCATTGAGGCTGTAACTACATTGTTGCTAACCAAAATTCCAGCCCTGAACATATCTATAAATACCATAGCCTCGCCCCTTTGACTCTGTGAAATGATGTGTAGCTGGAATAATTTCATACACCAGGACATAAAAGGACCTTGGTGAACTTGTGCTTTTACAGTAAACAAGGAAAAGTTTATCCGAGTTGCCCAATATAGGAGTTTATCCACACAAAGACAGCTCTTTATTCAATGAGGAGGAGGGATTTACCTTTTGGATTGTTCTCCTTAGGCTTTTTCTCTCATCCCATCCCAAGTTTTTATTAATAAAAGCAAAAAAACTTTAATGTGATTATGCATATTTGACAGACAGACCTCTGTGTTTTAGAGTCGTGGCTAATTAAATTTGCGGAGCCTGTGCGATTTAGGATATTGGGCAGGGAGATTGTTTTAGCAGGAGGACCCAGAGGAAGGAACAGATTGCTCTCCCTGCATTTCTTATGGTGGCAGCAGCATTTTCTGTGAACTTCGCAGGTTTCTAGAGGATGTGCTGGCGATGTTGGTGTGCCATTCCTGGGGAAACCGGCTTATTGAAGTTTGACTTTCTAATTGGAGAATTAATTTTAAATTGCGATTCAATAAAGTCCTGAATATGGGATATTTACGCACCTCCACTAGAAAGCAGTCCGAGGGAAGAATTGGCTAGTGAGGCGAAACAAACACTGTGTTTTTAAGGGCTGGTAATGGGCTGTAAGCCCGTTTCAGCTTCAGCTTTGAGGGATGACTAAGATGTTTCTCTCTGCTGGCAACACCCAGTTTGGATCCTACTGCTTAATTCTGTCTACAGGCCTACTAATCTCAGCTGCATCTTGAAGGGAACACAGCTGATGTGCAATAAATGTGCGGGAGTTTGGTCTTTTGTTGCAGATGGATTTACACAGTGCTCCGTCACGAGGAAGCCGCCTGCAGCAGCAGGGTGTTCTCTGAAGTAGGATCTTTAAAGATGTGGTTTGGGCTGCTGCACGCGGTCAGCAATGTGATGCTGAAGGACGGGGTACTGTTCCTTTTCTTCCAGTGCAGTTGTGCTTGTTGTGGATGCACAGTAGCTGTGGGCTGGTGGATGCCCAGAGGCTCAGCTTTATCTTCTGAGCCTTTATTTTTGCAGGAATCTGAAATAGCAGAACTGAAGCTGCTGAATAACCCGGACTGAATCCAGGGGAGCAGATCTGGTGGCTCTCCCCTTCACCCACCGCAGAGATGCGTAGAGGAGAAACTCACATAAGTGCTTTGGGGACTTGTTTTATTAGCGGATGAAAGAAGACCCAACCAGGGTTTTCTCATATTGTCTCTGATATTTTTACCACTAAAGTTCTTACGGACGTAGTTGTTTTTTCATATGATTTATGTTTTTAAATTACTACCTACTGTTCAGGTGTGGGAGCCTATAATTTAAAAGTGTCTGGCCAGTGCTACTGAATTGAAAATCAAAACCTCCCAATGAACAAGCTTCTGAGATAATTCCTCTTGTTTTTCCTCTGTTTGCGAGAAAAAAAAAACAAAGAGGAAACTGTATCCGTTCTGTTTGGTCATGTTAGATACGGTATATCTTTGAGATTAAAAAGTCTTGATGCTTGTGGGAGGAGGGGAGTGCTTCTTTCTTTTGTCTCAAACGTTGCAGTGGAGGGTACTAATTAACGCCCAAACAAATGGGGTTTGGGGGAGTTTGCCTTTGCTATTGCAGTGAAAATGTTTTATTTGGAAGAGCTGCGCGAATTAACACCCGCAGGCGTTCAATACAGAGATAAATCAGCCCCTGGCTGCCCCAAAATCTTCCTGTTTCAGTCTGCAGAAATACGCCAGGAAAGCTTTTGAAATGGCAACAGCCAGTCTGCGTGTTCTGGAGCAGATTGTGTACCGGAGACCGCAGCACAGCCCTCAGCAAAGACGTCAGCAGCGAGGAGTGACTGTCGTCCCCAACACAAACAGACAGACTCCATCAGCATGAGAGACCAGCGAAGAGTGACGCAACACTAATGGGCAGAGATGATGATTGTCAGCTCAGAATATACAGTTTGTTGTTCTTCCCCAACTAGAGGAACTGACTCTGAGGTGGATTTTCCTATAACTAGCATTCTGCATCTTTTGACATTTTGGCAACAGTGAGACTATTTCCTTTAAAAAAAAAATAAAAATAAAAGGAATAGGAGGCCTCAGGCTTAGTAACAGCATTTAGGAGAATAATGTGAAGCTATATCTAGTTGTACATTTATTTGGAGATTTTTACAAGCCTAATGGAAAATTATGCACTTGACTCTTCACTATGTTGCAGTGGGATTCAGGGGACCTAATTTCCCTAAGACTATGAAAACCACAGGCTTTGTGGAGTATTTTTTGTTTGCCTTTACACTTCTGTGCTAGTCTCTGAGCCTTTTTTCATTCACAGCAAATGCTTGCGTGCTGCAGCAGAAATAGTTTAAAAGCCAGTGATTTGAGAGAAAAAAAAGCTGGAGCTCCTTAGATGTGCGAGGACTGGATGAAGTAGGATTAATCTGGGATTAGGGCAGAAATTTGTGGGAGAAGCCTGATCAAGTGACTGGCTGGAGAGAGGAGGGGGTCGTGAAGTCCAAGTGGCTTTTTCAGCCGAAGGGGGATCAGGCTGACATCTTTGTGACAGGGATTTTTGCCTGGCCTCTCCCACAGACTCTGGGTAGCTGTCATGTACTTCCCCCGCAGTTGCTTGGCATTTTATGAGCTCATGCCTTAAAAAAAGGCTCTGAAAGGGAACAGCTTTCCAGAAGGTCGTTAGAAATTTAATACTACGATGTAACGAGGTTTTTGAGTTACCTGTAACACAAATAACATTGCTGATGACTGCTTTTCAATTATTAATTTCTGTACAGTGTGTTGTTGGCCATTAAGATGGGTTGTCTATGCAAAGTGGTTCCATAAAATGCAAGTTATTAGCTTCTATGTGGGTCAGAAAACATTGCATGCTTGGTGTGACTCTTGTAGTTAAATAGACTCCTTTGTTAGGCAAATAATTTAAGCACTAGTTACTCTTAGCAGTGTCAAAAACATACACGAATTCTTGCTGAGTGTAAATAAAGTGTTTCAGCTCTGAATGATGACTGCAGGATTTGGCTTAAAAGCTATTTTTGGGCCACGAGCACAGCCCAAAGCCAGGGGACGTACGTGTCTCCGCTTCTGGAATGGCGTCAGGATGGAGGATGACTCAGTCACCCCTGCAACTTCCTTGTTCCTCCAGAAAGGTAGTGATTTATTGCAGATCTGTGTCAGCAGTAAAGAGCTATCCACCCGCCGCTGATTCAGCTGCTCCAAAAGTGGTAGTTAAGGTTGTGTGCCTCCTCTTTGCCTACTCGGTCCCTCCCAGCTCCCTTCCCACCCATCAGCTGCGGAGGGTGTAAACAAACACGTAGCCTTTCCTCCCCCACATTTCTGACTGCCGGCCAAGCGGCCCGTGTGAGGCTGCGAGCAGAGATCCTGCTCTTGCAGATAGATGCACAGTGCATGCCAGCCTTGAGATTTGGATGGCATTCCTGTTGAGTCAGGGAAGATTGGCTCTACAAAGCCTGCGGGGTTTGGTCTTCTGAGGGCGCTGAGGTTGAAGCAATAGCAAATGTGGCAGAATCAGCACATAGTGCTTTTGCTGCTGGGTGGAAAGTTGGTCCAAACCCTTCCAGGCCCTGCCCTGGCCTTGCTTTGTAGGCAGAACAGGTCGGGCAGCTGCACAGGACCAAAGGAGACTACAAAGAAGGTGAAGTTCACAGAGAAGGATCATTAAGCACCACAGGTCAAGGACTCTTGTTTTTCTGGGGTTTATGTTGGCTTGCAGTAAATGAGGAGGAATTTCTTTACTCCTGTTGTTATGATTAATGAGAGTAAGGCAAATAGCTGTTGTGCGGCTGGCTTTCCCCTCCTGTCTGCCCTCCAAAAGATACCCCAAGGTGCAAAAAAGCACCAGTCTAAATGCCTCATTGGAGAATAAATAAATGCCTCTCAATGGAGAACAGCATCCTAATGGCAATATGTCCTCCTGTCTCTTCCACTCTGCTTTCCCAAGAGTCACTGCTATCCTGGGAAAGCATGTGAAGAACTTGCTCTTTCTTACCGTCGCAGCCCTTATCTTTTTAGTCAAGAGTAAATAGTAAATACTAGGAAAATTGTGTTCCTGTTTTGTTTTTTTTTTTTTTTTTTTTTTTTTTTTTGCCTTGAGCCAAATGCAGAAGAAACAACTCTTTTTCTGGGGCATTTTTACGTCAGCATATGCTTTGAAAAGGCACATTACAGGCTGTTGTTGGCCACACTCAGGGTTAGCCACTTCCTGAGACATGGTCTGTCACGAGCAGGAGGTAGGTTTTAATGCAGCGCTCGTGAGAGGCGGAGGTGAGACAGAAGACCCCAGGTGAATTAACCATGCCAAGGAAACTATCCTGGAAAAATCTGCTGTAGATTTTCTGAGTGTGTGAGATCAGCTCCATTTTTGGTCTTAGTTGTGACAGAATATCCTCAGGAATAAAAGGCACAAGTAAGAAGGGAGGTGGCACTGAAGCCTTGTTGGTTTCACTTTGATGGTTGCTACGTGGTGAATCGCATTGTCCTGTTTGCTGACAGATTCTCTTATTGAGTATATTGGTGACCTCTGTGCTTTTTCAGCTTTTTCCTCTCCTCTCTACCTATAATCTTCTGTTGTTACTCCTTACGTACTGTCAGCTCCAGCAATGTCTTGTGAAAGTGTCTGAAATGTGTTTTGTATTTAAATGGTTTTATTGCTTTGAAAATGCTGAGGGAGGTTGGGTGTGGGGAGAAGAAAAAAAAAAAAGGTAGCGTGTGAGCTTCAGTCTGCTGCTTCTGTGCCCGTGAAGTCAAACTTGGTGAGCTAGGCTTGGTATTTGTAAGGTCCCTTCCAAGTATGAGCTGAGCTGAGTTGCTGGCTGTGGGAACTCTGATCTGGTCTCAGCGTTGAGGGGAAAAAAACAATATTGAAGGAGACGCAGGGAACTTTCTGTATCATCAGACTGCACAACTGGTTTTGTATTTTGATTTGAATGTCAAAGGAGAGGTAGAAAACAGAAGATGGGAGTGACTTCCACCCTTAAAGTAATGTATGCCTCTTAGTGGTAGGGTTTGTGAACTGGCTTACCAGTCTCTAGTTCATCATTTCTACCAGGTCATTAGCCAGCACGTCTAGTAGGCTCAATTGTTTGGTTAGTCACTGGAAGTACTCTAGAACAAAGTTTAAAATTGATGGAAATGGTCTAAGGTGCTGTGTTTGTTGTACTGACCTGGAAATTTAGGAGTGTACCCTGCGTGCTGCGTGCAGCTGCCCCCTCTAGTAGTTCCCCTGGTTTTCATCCTGTTTGCTGCTTTGTTATAGATCTGCACCAGAAAGGCCTGGATGAAGTGAGTGCCCGCAAGGAAAGTTTTAGGGAATACTAGAAAGCAGTGTAAAGGCGAACAAGCATGCACCGGAAAATCAGCTTCAAAGCGTATCGTAAGGAGGAAAAAATGTATATGCCTGCAGATATTGCTGCAATATCAGACAGATTTCATGGTGTAGTGAATGGTGCACCAGGGTGGGAGCTGAGAGACCACAGCTCTTTCTCCTGAGAGGCCGTGGAGCTGCTGTGACCGGAGTTGCCCGTTCAGGCTCTTTGCTGCTGCAACGGTACCTTTGTGGCACTCAGCGTGGTAGGACTCTGATCTTTTTCTGTGCCTTGTTATCAGAAAAATAAAAACAGATCCTTTTTCTCATCTTTGAAATATTTTATGATTTTTTTGTTTTCTTTTTAAATAGACTGAAATCTGGATTATTTTGAAAAAGCAGATCAGCTTGAACCTCAGTAGCTTAATTCTATTCTCATAACAGATTTGCTTTTCAAATACTGTTTTTAGGTTCACTGTTATGAAGAAGAATATTTCCTGTTGCTATCTAAGATGACTACTAATGCTCCCATTTCAGGCCTGGGGCTGGGGTGTCTGTGGCAATTTCCTGATGGCTTTTGTAGCTGTTCTCTCCCCACTTCTGCAGGGTGAAGGCAGTGCTGGTTGATGGCAGGTTTATATTGCTAATAACTGTAAACAAGCAATTCTGACTCATTGGTCATGGAAGACAGAAGTACAATCAAATATTGTGGCTGTGTTAATTTGTTTACATATAGCAAAATTATGTAAATACCAGTGCAGATTAGGTTTAGCCCCTGCGTGCGCTTGCATTCAATACCCTGGGGCCAAAACTGGGTAGTGCTGGAGTAATGGAGAATTTTACCATTGAGCTTAGTGAGTCTAGCATTTGGCTTCTGAATATTTAGAGGCACAGTTTTTTTTTTAAATACTGTTAAATGTTGCAGAAGAGGGATTCTTGGTAGCTTTGCCATTAAAGCCATAATCACAGACTTCTAAAAGGACAAAGTAAGCTGAAAATATGTCTTTCTGGGTTTCTGATTGCTGTCCTCAAAAGGTCTACAGCTTCCCTGCCTGTCTGGCTTTTGATTGTCCCCCAGCCTTAACTCCCTGTTGCCTCCCATCCCTTCCTACATCCCCTAATTACCTCATTCAGTTGGGTTTAGCATGGGCTAAAACTTAATATTGAAAAAGGCGTTCAGAGCAGTGGTTGGCCACCATGATGCCCAGCACGGGAGGTGTTGAATGGACTCTCTCTTAGCGCTGCTGTGCAGATGAGGTTGGCCAACTCTTTTCATTTTAGGGTAGGAGCAGAGCCTGGGCTTGTTTTTGTGTCGTTACCTTCAAGAGCTGATAACAATAAGCAGAGAGATGGTATGGAGAGTGGGAATAGTATGTGTGTTCATAAATGTATTTAATAAGGAGGTGGTGAGGTAGAGGGCTGGAGATGAAATGTGAAGAGTTAAACGGCTGATGGCACAAGGTTGGGAACGTGAGCAGGAGAAAATGAGACACCGACTAAGGAAACCAAAAGGCGCTTGTTGTTGAAAAGGAAATTGTGTAAGGGTACATGTGCACTTTGCATTAGTGTCTCATCAAGGGGGCAGAAATTATCAAATACTTCCTTTTGTTCTTCATATGGTGTGTACTATGAGTGAGAGCTTTCCGAGTGAGAGGCTTAGAGCCAGAGCAGTTTTCTGTAGGCTGCGATGCAGGATGCTGGGCTTTGTGTTATTTTCCTTTTAGAGGCAGCAATGCAAGAAATGAGCCTGTCAAAACAACGAGGACAGAGCCTGCTGTCTGGCTGTAACCCGGAGGGTGGTGTGACATCCTAAAGGTGGGTCTTGGGCTGGTCACCCCCCCTATGTCAACGACACCTCAGGTTCTTGTGGGAGGCATCAAGTAGTGCCTGGTTCTTAGCGCGCACTTCTCTTTTAACGAGTGAGAGGTAGTTGGGCTGGGTTCAGCCAAGGAGTTCACTGGTGGAATCCTGCTGAGCAGTGTCACAAGCTGTGTGCTTGGGAGAAGAGGAAAGAAAGAGTTTGATCTCCAGTTAGAGTTTTTCTACAGCTCTGAAACACTAAAGTTCAGTCAAAAAGGTTGTAAATATTCCGGTTGTGAGCTGCAGTGATTTTGCTTAATGCACTTCACTGATTCTTCTTGTTGTCTTTTCCAGGTGGAAGTTGTTAATATTCTGCTTAGGAGCAGTATTTCTTCTGATCTCTGGCTGTACCCATTGTTCGTTCCCCAGACCTTCTCTGCTTCTACCTCTGACCACTTAAATAAATGATTTTATGGCAAAATAAGTCACTTGTCTTGGTTCCCTGATTCTCAGCAACGCTACTTTGTACACTGGTATTTGAAATTGCAAGATGGACAAATAGATAAATGCGCAAAAGGCAAAGCAACAGCAACAAGAAAAAAAAATTGTGTTTGATTAAAATCCATTTCACCATGTTATCTTAACTATAGCTAATTGGGAGTATGTCTTTGGGGGAGAACTAAGGGTAAGGATGAAGTTTTATGGGTGAGCCCTCACTTGTTGAACCTGGGATGGGGCTTGATGGAAGAAATCATAGGGTTGTCATGGCACTGCCCTACTGTTGGGAAAGGGGGCAGTGGCTGACTGCTGGCTGTGGGCAGACATTGATTCTCGTTATTTCAGCAGCTATTACTGGTTAGTGGTCCGGCTAAAGTGCCTGCTTTGTAGGATCAAGGCTTGTTTGCGTTTTTTATGTCTACCACCCTTACTGTCTTGTATTGCACAGCAGACCTGCGAAACCCAAACTAGCATGAATTTCCACGGGGTTTCGTATTGCCACTTGTGTTGGCACACAGTATGTTTGAAAGGAGAAGTACTGGCAGGACAGTAAAGAACAGGAGCTATCTTGTAGGCCAGCAGATGTCACGGAGGAGAGGCATTGAGTCTGGTGCAGCAGGGCCTCGTATCCAAGCCCAAGTGCTTTAATGCTGGTTTGGAGTGGGGAAGTTCGTGTGTGGAGTATCTGCAAAGTCCTAGGCAACATAAAGTTGCACCATGGATGTACTCTTCATTGGTTTACCATTTTAAAGAGTTTCTAAATAGATGAAATACTAAAAGCTTAAACTTAAAAAACCCCACCTTTAAAGAAGTTCCTTGGTTAACTTCACTTGTAAGTCAAAATGATTTTATTATGGAGTTTCCTCTTGCCAGGACTAGCACTGTTTCCTGTTTCAGTTTGCCTTTCTTAAATTTCCCCCTAGCACATCACTAATTGTGTAACGTGAGCGCAAGGAAACTCCAGATGAGAGCAGGTGTCATTCTGGGAAGCACGGTTGTCACTTTCAGCAAGGAGACTGGCTTCCCAAAACTCATAAGGTAGAGAGGAGCAACCAAGGGTGAGTGGGGAACCGGGAAATGGGCAGGAGAGCCTGATAGACAATCCTGTGCCATGATGATTGACCCATGTTGATTTACTGTGTTGCATTTTGTAGGGCTTTAGTTACACCTTGAATCTAAGAGGAAAAATTTATCCCTGTACTCGGATTGGGGTAGGAAAGAGTGTTCCATGGTGGTTTCACTGTGTGCTTGATCTGTACTCCTATGCCCTTTCCCAGGTATCTGCTCTCAGTTTCTGTTGGGTGCAGGATGAAATGCGCCTTTAGTCTGACCTGAAGTAGTTGTTGAGAATAGTTCTGCATTGTTGACCTGTTTTTAGAGTCAGCAAGGCTTGTGTGGGCGTGAGTGTCTTTGTAGAATGGTTTGGGGGACTGTGAGGTTTAACTGCAGACTTCGTGGAGAAGAATTGCCTCTATTTGTTTCTGTACATCCCCAGCTGAACTTACTGGCTAACAGTAGTTCTGGAAAGCAGAGGAATATAATGGCAGGTTGCTGTCAAATTAAAATTTAAAAAAGGCCTGTTTCTGCTGTGCATATAAGAGCAGAGGGCTGGAAGGGAGGAGCTTTCTTTTGCTTGTGCTGTGCTACTCATCCTTTGGTTTCCTGTGTGTGAAATGGTATGAAAATGCAAACTGTCTATGTGCAGAATGTGAGGGTGAACAGGTAAAATCTCAGTGAAATTGCAAATTGTTTTCCCCTGTTCGTAAAAAGGAGCAACTGTTCTGTTGGATTGCAAGGGGAGCTTGCCTATCTTTTTTTTGTTGTTGTTGGTTTTTTTTTAGTGTTTTCTCATCTTCGTCTCATATGAGTACTAAAAGAAGTGCTTGTGTGTTTGCAGTCTCTGAGGAATGATGGATTATCTTCTCTTAAGGGACTGCTTGTCTAATTGGAAAAGTGAATTTTGAGCACTGTGTGAGTGCCGTTGCTCCTTGCATGTTGTTACTCAGTGACTGTGGCATACGAATGCTTACTAGTGGGAAAATTCATTTTTGTTTCTACGAGTAATTATTGGTTTTGGTAAAAAAAAAAAAAACAAAACCCTTGTTTTTAGTCTCTTTTAAGCCAGTAGAGAAATGAACTTACTTTTACAGTTGATCACTTTTTTTAAGATTGCACATTTTTCCCCCCCTGCAAGTCGAGTTTTTCCTCAGGTTTCCTGCTTCCTCATCTTATGCACAGTCAATCAGAATACTATATTTTTCCTCCAAATTTAACTTTTAAACGAAACTAGCAATGTATTCTGTTCTCCATCAGATTCCTCCCTTAGCTGAGGACAGCATATAGTGGCAGAAATTATGAGCCAGCAGCTTTTTAAGCATAAAGGGTTTGTAATGCCCAGCCAGCTGAAATACCTCTGTTCTTTAAGAGGAGCGAGAGCACTGTGGCCTGTGACTGCATGCCACCCTTCAAAGTCACCTCCTCAATTTTAATTACCACTAGACCTGGCTCAGGTTTGCTTTCAATTTATATGACAAAAATATATGCAAGATTTGTGGATTCAGAGTCATGCCTTTGTGCTGGGTGTGCGGTTGAACAAGTGTGAGTCTAGTGCGTGGTCAGAGCTCTGCTGTTTCTGTCTTTCAAACAAGTTCACATCAGATTTTTTTATAAGTGAATGCCTTATAAGCTAATCAGAAAGTCGTCATATTGATTTGATATGAACACAAGCAAAAATACAGAACAAACGTCAAATGCAAACATGTAAGAAAATACCTGTAATAAAAGTTCTCCTTATGTCAGTTCTGGTTTAAGTGAATCAAAATCACTAGTTATTTTTTTATATATATTTACACACACATATATATATTAAAAAAAAAAAAAGTGTGTGTATACACATACATTTTGTTCATCGCAGAAGTTACTGCATGTCACTCGGTAGCGATACGACGTAGAGTTTGACTGGGTACCAAAGTTAGCAGTGGATGACCATCTGCTGTGCACCACTTGAATGCAGGTTTAGGGCTGCAGATGCCTGTCTGCACCTCCCACCCGTTTCTGCTGCTCACCGGGTGCCACGAGACTGCGCAAAACGCTGTGAGTACGTTGACTTGCACAAAGCATTGATTGCTGCGATACCCATTTCACTCTTAATGCTACTTAGTCGTGGTATCTGCTGGCATGGAAGAAATTGTAAACTCTGTGCAGATGTGACAGCAGTAATGGTACAAATGCATGCGCTTCTGAAAAGTAGTCAAAGGTGCAAGTGTCTATAGCATAAGGTATATGTGATAAGATACATTTCTAACATTAATAATTATGTTTATTGTAGCTTTTAAATAAGTAACAGTATGTATGAAGATACAATAGGGCAGATGGCAGCGCAGGCCAGCTGCCCAAATAAGTACCAGTGTCCCCTGATGTCCCTGAGATTAGTGTTGGTGACAGAGACACTACCTGCAGTTCCAGGTTTGGTGCCTTTTGCATGTTCTGAGTTCATTAGTGATTTATGTGCAAGTTGACTTGGATCGCAATAATTATTGTGGTGTCTGTGCTTAAGGACACATGTACAGGTACGTGAAGATTTTTGGAGAAGCAGGTGGGTATATTGCAGATAGACCATGGTAGCACTAAGTGCCAGCCTTAGGTTTGGTTTCTCCTGGCTCCTTTCACTTTGCCTAAAGTGCACTAAAGGCTCACTTTACCCTTAACTTTCAATTTCCTCCCCTTTTAAATGTGTTAATTTGCCCGTAGCCAAAAGATGTTGCTGCTGAACCCCTTAGAAATGAAAGCCAATGTAAACATTCAGGTGTTGTATACATTCAAGCACTTTGTCTGGGGTGAACTTCAGAAACATGAAGTAGCTACAGCAGCAAATCTTGACCATCTCCTGTGGTCTGGAGCTTTGGAAACCCATCTTGGTTGTGTTTTTGGTGTCAGCAGTTGCCCTGCTCTCGGTGGCTTTCCTTTCTCCTTTGTCAGCTTTGGGAGGGAGCAGACTTGAAGCAGAAGGAGAAGATAAGTGGAGACTGAAAGAATATTTAAGCCCTTCTAGATTTATTTCACTGACAAACAAAATCACCGCTTGATTTCTGCGGGAGGAGCGTTTGCCAGAGCCTTGCCAAATACTCCAAAAAAGGAGCTGGAGAATGTTGAATACAAGCCCCACAGCATTTCATGGGAGTTTATTCTGTTGTTTCACTAGTGACTCATCTCCAGAATGATCCATCCACTTCACTATATATATGTGGGGAAAAAAATCCCTGACAGAGATCTCAGAGCCGCCTACGAAATGCAGTGTCCTGTTCAATTATTAGTTAAACCATCTGGGTATCTTAAGCCCTTAGGCAATTTTGAGAGTTGTACTGGAAAAAGATGTTGCAGTCAAATCTTATTCACTTTTTGTTAAACATCCTGTATTTTTAAAAAAGAGTGGGTCGAGAAAGAAATGGTACGTATGGACAGAGGAAGAAGTGGTAGGTATGATTTTCTTTTTCTGGATGGACAAGATTGTTGTTTTTGAAACCTCAGGCATTGTTAGGACGTCACTTTTTCCTTTCTGTACATCACATCTTTGGCTAACTGACCTGAAAATTAAAGATCAGCATTTCAGTGTGTTTGTTAAATGCCCCACTTCCTGAGGCGACCGTTCCGAAAGCCGGGGGGGCTCCGGTCTCAATTTTCCTCCTGCGCCTACTCTTCATCTTCTGAAGGCAGCAGCGAGTACGAAAACAGGAAAGGGGAATGATGAAGTGTGGGAATAAAGCAAGCACTGAGTTAGCAATGCCAGAAGGAAACGTCTTTCTGACGGCAGTGTTGCTTCTGGTGAAAAATAAACTGGAGGTGAACTGACTTAAAATACTTCTGAAAATGAAGTTCTCCGTGAAGTAGAAAGAGTGCACATTGTATTGACTGAATACTGGCACTAGTGTTTCAGCAAACACCTACACACTATGTGTGGACTAAATTATCTAAAGGGCTTGTTAGCATATCATCTGCATGCAGAAGAAAGTGGTGATGGTGCTGGAGGACTCTTGGAAATTGAGTGAAGGACTGGCTCTAATGTGTTGTGTTTCTACGTATGAAAGCTGCTGCTTTTTCCTTCAGTCCTATTTTTTTTTCCCCTTGTATCATTCCCCAGATAACGTGCAAATTGATGGAGTGATACATATATATTTTTCATAATATTCCCTCATGGAATTGCTAGAAAAATAGAACTGTATTATATGGCAAAATGGAACACGGGATGTGAAAGCCTGTTACCACTTCACTGCCTTTCCAGAGCCAGAGAGCCTGTCCCAAGGGTTTGGAGGGACTCTCTTGATGCATCAGATGTTGCACATTTCCCTCTTTAAGAGCAGCGTAATGCCGAGAGCAAGCAGTGTCCTGTGGCTCTCCGTGTTCCAATGAGTCAATCCGTAAATCCAGGTTGATGAGTTCACTGTGAAGGCTTGAGGTGGAGGAGGGTGTCTTGCAAATGCTGAGAGCAGTGTCAGCCTTGGTCAGGGATCTGAGGAAGCTGCGACAGGGCTACCGCATTTTTTTTTTGTTGTTGTTTTCTGGTTTCACATTTCAACTTGAAAAAAAAAAAAACAACCCTTGAGCACAAAGCTCCAAAAGTTTTGGAAAAGATTGCCTGGGTGAGAAGAAACTGTACTGCAGCAATTCCTTCCTGGAATTGTTTGCTGTGAGCGTGGTGGTTTTGTGTGCTCGTCTCCAAGCAAGGAAGAGCCAAATTATGGGATCTGGGCACCTGTGTCTTTAAGCCTTTTGAGGTCGTGATGGAGTAACTAGCAGTGAGAGCCCAGGGGTAGTACATGAAGAAAGGAGGATATTTCACCTAAAGACTCGGAAGTAAAACCACTCGGTGTATCTCCCTTCTATCTTTTGATGTTGGTCTGGTCCTGTGCAGATTTCCTGAAGATCTGCACAGTGGTACAGGCAGGGCTTATTTTAGAAGCAGAATGGAAGAAATTAGAGTAGTGAAAGAAGAAATTAGAAGTATTGTATTTGACTACAGTTGGACGTGTATGAAAATAATATAATACGTCCTAAATAAGAAACATTTTCTAACAAAAAGAAATGAACCACTGGGAATTATGGCAAATGTATGGGAAGCAATGAAATTATTTATTAGGAACAGTGTATCCTCTGGGTTTGCAAATGTAAGTTCTGTTTTTAGCAAGAGAAAGCTGTATTTATATGAAGATCAACATGATTTAATGGTTACTAACAGATTACAAGGGGGCTTTCTTTCATAAAACAGCTGCCAGTAAAAATGGAGATGATGATTTGGGTTGCCTCACTGAGAATTTACATTACTCGAATTTAAATAAGTGTGTCCTACTTGTGCAGAAACTGTAAGTAACGATTTGCGCTGTGTCCTTTTCAGCTGTGGAGACGATTGAGTAGGTTGGAGGTAAATTGAGTATTTTCCTGTCCAGCCCCAGATGTCCGTCTCTTGGCCAGGAGACCAAGACAGGGTGCCTTGGACACGAAGAAATCCTCCAAAGCCAGTCCTCTTCCCACAGCAGCCAGTGGAAGACATGCTTTGGAAAGGGATTAGGTCATTGTTACTTTTTGCTTTCCTTTCTCTTTTCTTTGTTTTCTCCACAAAAAAAAAAAGTCCATTATTTTTGAGAAGATTTTTTTTTTTCTCTGTCATCATTTTGTTGTTGTTGTTTTGAAGGACCTAAATTTTCCGAAGATAAAATAGGGAAAAAAGTAAGCTGTCTATCCAATGCTTTTGTGAAGTCCATAGAGCACGTGAAATAGTGGTAAAGCAAAACCAGCCACCAGTGAAAATATTTGATCTACAGAACAAGTTGTTTCTGAGAAAAGTTGAGTAATGCTTGACTTGATTTTGTTTTGTTTTCCTTTGGTTTCTTGGCTTCCAAATCAGTGTTGAAAAATACCTGCCAAGTGTAATTATTTTACTGGAAGCTCAGTTCAAGATCTAATTTTACTGGAAGCCCGAAGGAGGGGAGGAGACCAGAGCTGGAGAACGGCGTCTGATGTTGAATGATGGCGATGTCAGACATACTTAAGATAAATGAAATTACTGTTAATAAAATAAACACACAATGCTGCTTTTGGCCCAACTTGGTGAACAGACTCCATGGAAGTACTCATAGCATGCTGGCCATTTTGCTGCCGGTGCAAAAGCCTTTGCTGGTGGTTTTGGTCATCTTTCACCGGAACCTCTTGGCCCACATGTAACTTTGAGCCTTCAAACTGTTTGTGGTTGAAGCGTGTGTGTTAAATGCTTTGGCTGGAAACAAAATCAGTACTATTCTGATAAGGAGATTGAAAGTATTGAGTTGCTTTGAATACTAACTTTCCTTAGTGGGATTCAGATTTGCTGTTTCCCATTGTTTAAACTCACTGTCATGCTGGTATTTCTCCATCAGGGAACCTCTTGAAACAATCCCAACGTTTCCAGATGGGTCTGATAACACCTTCATGATCCAAGTTTTCTCTTAAGAAGGAGAGAAAGGAAAGAGAGAAGGGGGAAAAAAGCAAATTTTCAAAGCGAATCAACTTGAAGAGCAGACTGTGCAGGGAAATATTTAATTTCTTCCACATTCTTGACTTCCTTCCACAGCTGGAGCATCGCAGATGCGCGTGCACAAAGAGGCAGCTTGTTGTGACACAGGTGAGTTGCACCTGATAGCTTTATGTCAAGCGAAAAAACCCAGTGATTTGTCTTCACGCCGGAGAGGAATGATTTGAGAGGAAGCAGCTCTCGTTCTTAGAATTTGAGCTTTTTTTGATACAATTCTCATCATCTTTCTGCAGTGCTCCTCCCTGTGTTCAGAGTGAAGCTGCAGTCATGTTGTGGGTTGCTTCATTGAAAGAACAAACCCACATTTCAGACCCCCAAATCTTTTGTATAACTTCCATGAAAAGTCTGTGGCATCTGCCTTCTGATTTTGTTATCCATCACAAGAGCACATGAGGAGTTTTAACTGCGGTACTGATACTTGCAAAATATTTCTGAAATTTGACAGACAATAAAGGATTGATGTTTCAGGGGTGCTTTGTGTGAAGTGTTTACAGAGCAGAAGGGTTGTGGCAGGAGCAGTTAACTTTGTGTTTTAATAGTTTAGACAAGAATGTTTGGGAACAACGCAGTGGGAAACTATTTCCATGTTGTTCTCAGGGGAAAAAATAACACCCATATCGTATGTACTGGGCAGGACAGTGATGCTGCTGGGCACAACTTGGCGTTGTAGCTTGCCCTGAGTGTGAAAAATGATGGATAGGTTACATGGGGAAAGGGAACCTCTCCTCCCTCACCTGCTTTTTCTTCAGGGGAAAAAACCCTAAACCCATAGTTTTTCTCAGTTTACGTATTGGGAATAAACTTGAAAGGTATTTATAAACCACAGGGTTTATCTCATTTGTCTGGTTAGGCAAATCAGCAGAATCTGTTTGGGGAAGGAACTGGGGAAGATACCGCTTCCTTTCTTTTAAACTTCAGGTAGAATCTTAAAATTAGAGGTTGCTGCAAGTCCCCTCCAGCATGTTTCATAAAATTTGATATTTATGCACTGAAAGCCTGTCTAGACTCTTACCAGTTGTGTTTATTACATACAGCGTCAATCACTGCATGTCTCTCCTTGTCAGTTTGTATATATAAGATTCCTCTTGATCTGTCTGCATCTCCCATTTCCCCATAAAACTCCCCACAAAAGGTGCACCTCCTTTTTCTCATAAAACTGCTTGTGCCAGGAGCCCCGCAGTGTTTGAGGACCCATCTTCTCTGCGAGCACAGTACGTTTTGCCGATGCTACGGACTTGCTGCATAGACATCAACTGACTGGATCTGTTTTTGTAAAACCATCTTTGAAGCCGAGGGTGATTCATTGCGTTGAGGGGCTGAAGGCTGATCTATTTTAATCTGGAACCTGCTGCAATTATGTTTAGTTGTCTGTTTACCCGTATGCACAATGTGTATTGTGTTACCCTCCATCTGAAAACCAGTCCTGGTGCCTGAAACGAGCAGTGTTTTATAAGGACTGGGTGATAGTAGTCATAGTGTGTATTGTTAAACCTTTTTTGAGTTTTCTGGTGGGTTCAACAGAAGTAAAACTTATTTTAATAGGAATTGCAAATTGTCTTCTGTTTGTCCTTGTGCTAGTATTTGTTTATCTTCTGTTTTATACTTTAATGATAGGCTTTTTGGAGGAGGCTGCTCTTGCTCCATGTTTACACAGTGTCCAGCGCGGTGGGATTCTTTCCCATGCTACTCCTACGTACCACAGATATTTCAGTAATAATGAAATTTCGTGCAGCGCACTCTCTTCTCCTACACAAACTGCTTTAAACCATGCAACTCCTCCTTTCACCTGTCTTATCTGAAACCTTATGAATTGTTCCAAGAATTGTTCTGAGCTTGTCAGAGCTCTCTACTGCCTGTTTGGTAACAAGAAACATTGTTTACCTACATACCGGTAAATCCTCTATACTAAACAGCAGCAGAAGCTGTTTTCTGTGTTCTGAGGACTTTGAGAAAACTTGAACAACAAACAATTTTCCCCTTTTCTTTTCTAAACAGTGAAATATTTACTTCTTGTCTTAATCTTGCAGAGACAGCCTTCACAGAACATGTGTTTAAGAAAGAGGCAAATCCAGAATCTCTAGACAAGGGATTAGAAAGTCAAATCCTGTTTTGGAAGGTAGAAGTGTATTTATGCTATGTGTTCACACTTGTTTACAATAGAAGCAGCATTTGAATTTTTGTCTATCCGTTGCTGCTTCTGGAAGTACTTTGCATATTTAATTAACGGGTTCACATTTGAATTATTCCCCAACAAATTCTTGCTTCCAATTATCCATCTCTTTTCTTCTGCTGTCATTTGAAACTCTTCCTTTCAAGTACAAGAATTAAGCAAGCGCCGGAGATCTTGTTTCTGCAGACTTTTGTGAATGCAGCCTTCACAGCATTAAAAGGCTGAACAACTGCACACAGTTCTCAGTCGGTTTCTTAATAATTGTATGAATGTCAGTCCTTCTGGGAGGAGAGTACTGCGAAACGTAGCGCGTTGTCCTGCACATCCGCGCAGAGGCTCGTGAAGGAGCTTGTTTAATTTCAGATACCGTTGACCTGCCTGGCAGTGCTTCTCAAATTGCTGTCTGTAGTACTGAAATGAAATCTCATCCCTTGCTGCCAGTGCATTTGATTTATACGAGATGCTGGTTTTCAGGAGTGGCTGGAAGCAAAGGCTGATAGTGAGAACTATATATTTTTGTCTTTTTTTTTTTTTTTTAAGGAAGTATTTTCCTTGTCTTGCTTATAAACAAAACACATGCTCATGAAAGGGGAAGATTTTATTTGCCCTTTGGGACTGGAAGCCTACCAAAGCAGTGATAATTGGCTTTATTGACTTTTTTCTCCTTTGATTGGAAGCATCACAGTTCTTGGGTTTTGATTATTTTTTTTTTTTTTTAAATAATAATTTTTTTAAATCTAATTATGTTCGGATTGTGCTCTGTGAAAATTACACCGTCTTTCTCTTCCTGACCCATGGAAGAGCAGGTTTCCCTGTCATGGATATGTTTTCCCCGTCCTTTGCTGCCTGTCTCTGTCACAGCCTCGGATGCAGTTTTCCTGATCCATTATTCCTTGGTGCTGCTATGCTGTGCCTTTGATTCCGATTCCAGCTGTGTGGTACAGCAGGTTCATGGTAACCATTCTTGTTTATATGAGGGACAGGATGCTTGGTGCATAAATCCGTGCTCCCAACTAGCCTGCTGTTAGGATTTCCTAGTGCAGGCTGATAAATGTGTTGTTGTGACCTGGAAGCACGTCTCAGTGCTTCTTCATCTGGAGTCTCTTACAGCTCATGAAACTAAACTCATTGACTTAAAATACATAAATAAGGGGATGAGGAAGTTATCTAAGAGGAGATCTCCACACCTCTCTCCAGGGAAGGCATCCTCATAGTTTTGAAAAAGGTCTTGCCCAAAACTGCCTTTTGTTTCTAGAGTAAAAGGGAGAAAAGCCAGGATGCCCTTATGAGTCTTGCCAAGGATGCACAAACATTCTTCTGTTCCAGATCATCTTTTTAACAGGTGTGCCCTGCAATAAAATGCTTGTGTAGTTTTTAGATTACTAAAAGGCAGACCAAAGAGTTAAGATTGGTAGAGTTTTCTCCTCAGTTGGATTTTAATGTTCCTGAATTACAATAGCATCTATTATTAAGCATGCTTTTGCAGCCTGCAGTCATTTTTCTTCACTGAATTCCATGCTTGTAGAATATGCGTAAATGCAATATTGTCATTAATGATGTGCGTGGTGTCCTAAATATCTTCATGCACAGTTCTTGTACTTCAAAAGTGGTTAACCTTCATTTCGGAAGTCTGATATTTCTTTAACAAGAAAATAATTGAACGCTATGAGAACACGCTCCCTCTAAATACTGAATTGATACCCTGTTGTAAACGAAACTCAAGTGCATGTTAAACAACTACAGGCAGATATATTTTTTTAATTTAATGGAAAAGCTCATTTCAATGTTTTCCTGAGGGAGTGCCACTTCAGTGAGCATGTTGGTTGCCTTCTAAGAACTAAAGCACTTCCATCAGAAAGGAAATCTTATAGGATGTCATGTTGAGCAGGGATGTTGGAAAGTGTGTGTGAGTATTTAAATTTTAAATTTTTTTTTTATATGGATTCGCTGTCAGAGTAAAGTTCTGGATGAGGCAGAAAACTAAGGTAATCGTAATGGTATAACCTCCGGTACTTCAAGGTGTACATTTTCAAGTGAATCTGAGACTTGTGCTTCTCTGAGCATTTGCGATACAGGAAATACTGAACTCCAGAATGTATTGGTTTTTTAGTTGGTTTTTTTTTTTTGTTTGAGATTTTTTTTTAAGTTAGAAAGTTAGTAGCATTTTCCTCCTACTCCTTTTGTTCACCAAACCCCATTACTGCTGACAGCGAACGCTGCTTGCTTGTGCCTAGAATCCAAATGTTATCGCAGCTCCTGAGGCTTGTACCTCAGCTCTTGAGGTAGCTTCAGGAATTTGAGAAGACTTTAAACTTGCAATTTCAATTTGTCGTTGTCTATGTAAAGCTCTTATTCTCTGGTCTACCTTCCTGTTATGTGTTTACTTTTCACAACTCAAGTGCCTCTAGCTCTATAGTTGAAGTTATGGCTGTTTTGTAAAGCAGAAGGGAGTTGTTTTTGTTGTTTTTATTTTGGCTTTTTTCTGAAATACGAATTATTTTACAAAGTGGATAATGTGCTGAAAAATTTGTGTGTATCTCATATGCAATTATATCTGTATATAGGGCAGACTAGTAACCTTTGCAGAATTATAGCTTACTCTATCAGCTCTGAAATAATTGTTATTTCCAGTAAGAGTGCTTTCTTATTGCATTAAACAGCTGTGCCCCTTATATGTCAGCAGCAATAACTGATTTGGTCATTATATTCATGGTAATTGTTGACTATATAATCTCATACTTTTTGGCTCGTGCGAGATTATTTATAAAGCATAATGAATAAACTCTGCTATCATGATGCCTGCTAGGTATCATTTTTTAAGATGCTGTGTTCAGACGCATTTTACTTAGTCTGCTAACATTTACTTTTATTATGGTTTACTGTTTGCATCGCAATAGCATTAACACCTTTAACTCATGCTCCCCAACTCTTTGCTCACCTTCAGGAGTACCTGGGATTTTACAAGCTGAACAGGACGTGGTACTTTTCCCCCCGAAGAAATTCTACTACAAGCTTTTTTCTTAGCAGATGCTCTGCTTTTTCTTAAAAATTATATCTGTGCTTATACAATGAAAAAAGCTACAAATTCTTCTTGATCGTTTTGTCCAAGTACTAATTATATAATCTGTATAAAAAAATCAGACTTAAAATGCAACATATTGCCATTTTAAAGGATAAGCCTAGTGTACTGTTTTTTTTTTTTAATAACATTTAAAAAACCTCATAAGTGAATGAGTCTAACACGTATACAATTCTGTAAGAACATCATTCCTAGGATAGTCAAATCCCTAAAGCTTTAAGCTTCTCTTTGATCCAATGGATTAGTGGAGATTTCCATTTTTGCATGGCACAATTTTGGGCTGTTAAGGATGCACGAAGGAACCATGTTTTTTATGGAAGAAGAGTCATGTAGGAGTAATATTGCTCCCAGTCCTGCTCTGCGTGTGCAGTCCTCTGGTATTTAGAAGAAGATAGATGTTTTGTAAGCCAACATGTGTATGCAAGAGAAGGTGGTTTGCACAACTCAGATTGGTATTTACAGTATAAATACTGTAATGTAGCATCTCTTCTGATCATGAGCAATGCAAAATCAAGTTGAACAGAGTCAGGGTTTGGCTGTCCAGTGAGCTGTGGCTTCAGAGAAGCTTTCTCTCAGGCCAAAGATATTTTAGATTTAAAATGAAATGATAAAATAGCATCAGGCAAAAGAAATGCTCAAAAAACATCATCTGCTCTTTTCATGTATGCTTCAAGAGCTTCAGAAGTGGTGTGGATGTGGTGGGCTGGCACAGAGTTGTGATCCCAGTTTGACCTCTCTTCTCCTCGGGCGGCTGTATGGGAGATAAGCCACGGTAGGTTTGGTTGGCACAGGAGGTCAGCGTTCTAATTTGATCTCCTTCAGCAGCACAGTTGCTCTTCATCTTTGTTGTATGTCCCCAAATCAGCATCCTTTGTTAGACATATGTTGGTTCTGTACCCAATGAAATGAGACAAGTTACTTTGACATTTGTGTTTGTTAAACCCCAATTTTGTAAATAATCTCCTTCCAATAGGGCCTTACAGTCCGAGTAACCGCAGCGCTCCGTCTGCAGGTAAGAATCCTGGTCCTTGCTTATTATTTCTTTATCTTTTGGAGGGGCTATTGTCGGTGGGAACTAAAGCAAAGAAATTCAAGACTGTAAAATGTGTGTGCTCAGAGACAAATGTTTTTAGGTGCAGAGAGAAGTCGTACGAGAACTTCCCATCAAACTCCACATGTTCTTTTGTTATCTAAAGCAAGAAAACAAGATTCTACTCAGCACATGAGAGTAAAAATTAAAGCAGGGTTGGAAACAAGCAAGCAAAAACCTTTAACTTTTTTATTATTTCACATTGAACTACTCTCCTGCCGTTTTGCTATAAGTAACTGTTTGTTAGTTTTCTGCAAGGTATAGGATAGGTAATATTCATGAATGGCATGAGCAAATATATTTTTTTCTGTTTTATTTTTCATGTATATTTTTCCATCTGCTATAATGTGAAGCTCTAACAGTAGAAGCTTGCAATTAGATAAGGGTATTAGTAGTATCTGAGACTTTCTGTAAAACAGTTCTTTACTGTAGGTTTCTCAGCACATGTACTTTGTGCTTGTCTCCTGCTTTAAAGTCTTTGGTAGTGTACAGTGTGAAAAGTTTTGATTTGCATAAGGATATCATCAATGTGTAACAAATGGTTAGTTTTTAATATAAAGAAAAAAAAATTTAAGCAATACAGTGCTAAAAGTAGCAGTCTTCATAGCAGATACCAAACTGATGCTCCTGGACAACTGTGTTTTAATGAAAACCCATATTATTGTTATTAGTTGCAACTGAAGATATTTGCTCTGTTGCAAGACATGTCTTGACACTTGAATCTGATGCTCAGCCAGCCTATTCAATATATTAACAATACTTTATATTTTTAACCTGGTGTTTGAATGCAGCACGACAAGCATAACCCAAATAGGGTGCGTCTGGAATTGTGCTCTGATTTCATGGCTTTTTCTTAACCTGAACCATCGGAACAACTCAGCAGAGGCTGCTGACTTGATAGTGTGTATATATATGTGTGTGTGTGTGTACACACATACATACATGCACATATAATAGATTTATACACACAAATACACCTTTGAAACATTTTCATGTCAAAGGAAAGAGTGTAGAGGAGAACACGAACACATCTGCAGAGATGCCTGAAAATGCACTGCATGAGCTGTGGTATTGCAGCCTGTGCCACGGAGCGTGGTAGGCTCTAGCACAGCTTCTGCTCAGTTCCTCATTCATAGCTTGTACTGAATTTGCCTAGTTTTACCTCAGGGAGTTGGAAAATACAAATTTTTCTCTCTGAACCAAACGTAGAGGTGCCTAGGGAAGCTGAAGATGGATAGACTTTTACCTCTGGTTTCTTATAAAACATCTAATGAACTTCCATAAAATATCTGAGGAAAGAAAACCAACCTGATCTAAAGTTTTGCTCCAGAGTTGTTATAGACTAAAAAGCCAGTCCAAAGTACTCCTGGAAAATGGGAAATTCAATTAACTCTTACTGTGAGATAAGTGAAAATATATGGGCTAGGTGTGTGGGACCAACAGAAGGTGATGCACGGGGAAAGAATCTGTTGCTTTGAGCCTAGGGAAAGGGGGGTAAACGTGTAGGAGTCAGGATTGCCTTTCAGTCCTTCTTGCTCTGTTATTGTGATTGAGCCTTCTCATATAAAATATGATACCCATTTACAGGGAAAATCTATTGACAGGGCAACTCATGGAATGTGAAGCTTAGCACTGAGCTGAAGACTTAATGAAGGGATGTTAGCAAGGAGCTGTCTGGTAGCATAAGCTGACTGCGTTACTGTTGAAGAATACAAATTCTTTCCTCTGAAAGAATGCATCTGAATGTGCGTATGGAGTCTCTCATGCTAAGTATGAAAAATTAGTATTGGTAGATACCCTGATCTGTAGAAGTTGGGAAGAGTAACTGCAGTTCCAGGGCACTCATGGACTTTTCATCAGAGATTGTGTAAGAGACAGGCATCATATGCAAGAACTGTCTTGCATATTATTATACCACATAATGACAGCTCTTCCAAGTGCTTTCCACTGACTAAAACTTGCTATGAAATGGCGCTATGCTTTCAAGAGGGTTTTTTAGAAATTGTGAGAGATCTACTGAATTACAGTCTATCAGGGTGAAGCCTTCTGGTAGTAAGACCAGTTGACTGTTCATGCACATAAACAAAGTGTGTGTGAGGATGGTTGCGACAGATAATCCTGATCACTGGGGAGGAAAAAAAAAAGAGTATCTATTTTATCTCATCTTACTATACAGATCAGTACATGAATCTTTTTTTGCTGTTTTGATTTATGATTTTTTTTTTTAATATTCAGTATGCAGAACATCCTATGGTAAATAATGAAATGAAGGCAAGAAATAAAATATTCCAATGCTGACGTATCTTTATGTGTTATTTTTTGTCACGTTTTCACAGTGTTTTCCAGATCCCAACAATACATTGTCATTGAGCTGTCTACATTATTCCTTCTAATCTGTGTTACCTTGTGCTTGTCAAGATAAGTTTGTTCCACTATGAGGCAGCTTAATTGTCTGGCTTTTTTCTTGCCCCTTGAGATTTTGCAGTTTTCTCTGCTCTTGATTAATTTGCACAATTTAGTGTCACCCATCATGTATCGCTCTTGCCTGGCCACTCTTTTCTGGATATGGGGTTTAGCCCGTCTCTGTATTTAATGAAGAATGCTGATGTGGAGGCTTAGGGGTTTATTTTTTTTTCAGTACTGAAGTTTATTACTGTGTAATTGGAATGGACTTAATGGGGACTAAACAAAGGCGGGCTCCAGGACCACTCAGCTATGCCGAGACAGGCTCTTGCTCTGGAGCATTCCTGGAGGAGTCACTTACTTGTGCTGACGTTCAGTGAAGCCTTTTGAGGGTAAATTTGCTCTGTTGAAGATCTCCTGCTCTTTTTTTTTTTTTTCCCCGCTCTTTTTTTTTTTTCCCCGCTCTTTTTTGTTTCCCGCTCTTTTTTGTTTCCCGCTCTTTTTTTTTCCCGCTCTTTTTGTTTCCCGCTCTTTCTTTTCTGCGTGACAGATGAGGTGACTTTCTAAGGTTCCTTCCAAGCCAGAGTTCTGCAACAGAGTCCCTCTAAGATGCCGTCACTGGCTTTTGCACGTTCAAACAGTGACATTTTCTTTATCTGAAGAAACCGAGCACGTTGACTTCCATGGCTGAAGGTAGGTTAAAAGTTTTTGCTGCAGCTTGTTTCTCTAGTTGTTTTCAAACACTATCGTTAATTCTAAAACAACTTGTTAGATCAATCTGGAATTTTCAAGATCATTCCAGAGCATTTCCCTCTCCTCCCGGTAGCTGGTTTGGTTGGAAAATGGAATACTTTTCCCTGGTAAATTTTGAGTAAATCAAACGTTTAGTGTTCTTGCAAACTGGAGAGTAGGAAAATGTCACGGGTGTGCTCCGCACCTCACACACTGCCTGTAGTATACCCCTTAGCTGCCAACTGTGCAGCGGTGAGAAGCGATTGGGGGAGTGTATTTCTTTATGTACTCGATTTGATTTTCTAAAATAAACAGAATTTGTTCCTGCTGAAAGCGAGGTTCCTGCCTGCAATCTTGCAGCCCCTTGCTTTGATTCCCAGATGTGCCATCCCGTGTCATTGGTATTCTGCGAGGGTGCGTGGCTGCTCGCAGGGAGTGAAATCCTGGGGGCTCAGGGGGGAGATGGCCAGCCTGGGCTGGCTTTTCCGTCGCAAACCACTGAGGGAAGCTGAGTGCTGCAGTGAAAATACAAAAGTGGTGGATTTTAGCATGTGAAAATTGGATCACCTGCTCCGCTCCTTCTGAAAAAATCTGCTGTGCTCTGAAATACCAGGCCTGGGGGGTGTTATGGTCAAGTAAGAGATCTGTTAATGTTCTTCTCTGAGTCTGTACTTGAGACTACATAAAATTGGATTTTTTTTTTTTTTCCTCTCTAATAAGGCTCTTAAGGAGCCTTAAGTGAAGGTGAATGTTCCATTACCCTTTTATCAGTTACGTTATAGACTGAAATGTGCTGGTCACGTGCAGATTGATCTGTGTCCAATAATAGCAAAACCCCATGTTTAATTTTTTTTTTTTAAAACAGTGTATCTATGAGAACGCTTATCTATGTGCACGACGGAAGTGGGTTTCCCAGAGTGAAGATGTGAAGCCATTGGTAAGCCCAGCTTTAAACGCTGGGCTTTGTGAGCATCCACATCATTCCTCCTGTCACATTTTAGCTTAACATTATCATCTGTTCTTTGAATTCAGAGACACGTGTAAGTACTTTTTATTGCCTGAAAAGAGAGGAGAAACCAAACTGATAGGATTATAGCTTCTGTTCCAGCTGGTACCGTCTGTGTGTGCTGGCTGGCAAACGCCCGAGGAATTGCTGTTCCTGGTTTTGCATTTTGGCTGTGTTTAAAGTCTGGTTTCTGGTGCTTGCTCGGAAACGCTCTTTTTGGGATGCTTGGGGAGAGCTGTTGGCATTTGGGTAACGAAATCCAAGCGGCTGCTTTGTGTGCCTTTGATATAGAGCCTGAAGGTGAGCAAGGCTTCTTCCCTCCTGTTTTTTGTGGCTTTAGTTCTTCGCTGGGTAGCTGTTGATGGCTGTGCTGCAGCCAACACAGGAGGACTTAGCTCTACAAAAGTCATCTGAGCGATGTGATTTACATTAGCCGAGGAACTTGTAGAAAACAAAGTTTCTATGTTTAATTCCTTCACCCTTTTAATTTCTTTCACTCAACTGGGCTATCAGAATAAGAGAGTTGCTAAGCAACTTCTTCACTTTTTCCTTTATTGCCATGGCATTTCTGTCCTTCTCCAGTGTTTTTGAGAGCTTGAGAGGGTCTCTTCCATCCCAGCAAGCAGCTGATAATTCCCCTTCCCACTGAGGAGGTGGGATGGTGTTGGTAACACACGGCTGAGTTTACCTAATTCCTTACCAAAATTGCTTTTCATGCTGCTTGAATTTCTCAGGAGCGCGTGTGGCAGGTTTCAAACCAAGCTTTCCTCGCTCTAGCTGTGGTTAAAGCTCTTTTGCTTTTGCTCTCTGCCCCGCAGCACGATGGGGTCTGAAAAACCAGTGGGTATTGAAAATCCTCTTCTGGAGTGGCGATGGCAGTGTCATAAATAGGAAAACCTCAGGTTTTATCACACAGCAAAATAACAGGATGAGGGAGTGTTACCTTATGGCGAGCTGTTTAGCAGAAAGGAAAGTGAAATGATTTCCAGACAGAACGTTCTGATTTTTTTATTTTTAGGTTTAAGCTTTACAGCGTATTTGGAAACCCGAGTGTTTAGACTTTACTTCTCTTTTAGCAAAGGGAAGAAAATAAAATGAAAATGTGGCAATTTTTAGGTTTTATTTCAATATACTTTAAAACTTGTCACCCTTCCAAAGAGGTGACAGTTGCTAAGAGGATTCTCCATGTTGGTGCTGGTACTTTGTCATGCCGTTGTAGGAGAAGGAGCAGCTGTAAAGGCCTTTGCACGCAGGAGGGCTCTTCTCTCCACGTCATTCTGCGCAAAGCCTTGATGAACCGGAAATACCATCTCTGTCCGTGCTCTTTTTTAGCTTCAGGTTCTTGCGTTGATGCTCCGGATTTAGCCTTCGGAGTTTTGAAGCTCTGAGCTTCACCTTGATGAAGTACAATTTATTTATGAGCACTGACATATGTATTAAATGATTCACTGTAGTTGACACTGTAGTTGACAGCTATTCCTCATGTAATTTTTTAATTATAAAAAATGCCATTGAAGAGAAACAAGGTAAAGAGAAGAATCCTGTGATTAGCTTCTGGGGTTGATGCTTTTCCGTTCTCTCTATCGTAGTGACGTTTTTTTTGCAGTGGGATGTAGGCACCTTTAAATAGTCTGTTTAAAATATAATTGGGAAGTGCTCAGCTACAGTATCATAATGCAGAATTTGCATACAGCATGGGGATGGACAAATACAGTAATACTGCTTGAAGGGTTTATGGTGTTTTGGTGCGTATGGTTGTGGAAGCTGATTTTCATGAGACCCAGTTGTCTGGCAGTGTATGATTTACAGGTGCTATAAATGACACAAACATTTACGGTTACGTTGTTTTGAGTTAGAGGCTGTTCTAGGGAACTGGACTCAGTTGTATGGTTTTTCTTACAAAGAAGATTGAACCAGCTTCCAGTTATTGGCTCCTTGCTCAGCCGTGACCATCTGCATTCATGGGCTTGGGAGGGAGGGGCACAATCTGTGCAGGACCTTGTGTCCCACTGGTTTATACTTGGGGCCATATAGCTACACTGTTTAAAAGCTGATGTTATGTGGTGCAATCACATTGTTTAGGAAAAAAAAGTATTTTTTATTGTGGGTTTTTTTAGCATTGTGAAATGGAAAGCCAAGATTAGAGAGCTGAATGGGACTTGTGTGTTTGTGTGTGTTACTTAAAAATTTACTTGGTGCTGCCTTACTTATTAAAAAAAAAAAAAGAAGAAAGAAAGAAAAAAGGGAAAAAAAAATTTAAAAGTGCAATGATTTTTGCCTGGGGGGGAATTGTGGCAGACCGGAGCTGGGCAGGCTGTATATCTGTGACCAGGTCTCCTGCAAAGGGCTGAGCAACTGTGGTCTGCTTGCTGGGCTTTCTTGGGATTTGAGGAAACCGTGAGTAAGCTTTCTGTCTGTCCCAGAGGCTGAAGGATTTTTTTTCGTAGTCGTCTAAAACCAGATTTTGCATTTTTAGGTCAGTGGCTGTTTCACTGTGAGCTCTGCACCCCCGCAAGAGAGCTTCTTCGGGTGCTTTGCTCTGCCCTGCTTTGCTGTCATGAGAATGGCTTTGTGTCTTTTAAGCTTTTGGTAAACCCTGATTTCTGAGTGTTAGCTTTTGGAGAGGTACTACAGCTTCCCCTTTGTCTAAATTAATATCAAATTCAATGTTTTTTTAATTTAGTCTCAGTATTGCTTTCCTAACATAATGAAAGTGTATCCAAGAGAGCCTGCCTGCTGTTAAAGTTCATAAAGTTATTTCTTACTCTAATTTTAAAAAGGAATCCTTCTTGCACTTGAAGCTAGAAGAGGGAGTGGAAGGCTATAAGGATATTGCAGAATTTACTCTCAGGAAAGCAGCTGCTATTTTCATGTGCAAAAAGCTAAATGTGGGAGTAAAGGGGCCAATATTAACATTGTACAGCTGTTGGTTGGCTGCCTTTTTAACTTCGGATGCAGCTGCGTTGAAGTTTCACTGTCACAGGGAATCACAGACCATGGTTGGTGAAATGGTCCTGCTGGACCTGACCCAGCTGGGGCTGGTGAACGTGCAGAGCTGGAGATGGAAACGATTCAACTCAACAGGTTACTGCAATTAGTCCTTGCTGGGCATGAGGAGGGAAAAACAACAAAATAAAGAAGGAACAAAGATATAAATGAAATTTAACCAACATTAAGTTACTTCTCAAAGTAGTAAACATGCCAGGGCTAAGGGCTTTGAGGTACATCCCTAAGGAAGATGATACAGCCATATGACATCCTTGTGGAGAGGTTATCAGAAAACCCAAAACCCCAAACTGTACTGTTGAAATGTGTTGGTTTTCATGTAGCTTCTGCATAAATATCAGCAGTAGGTCAAAATATTTTACATTTGAAGGCTTCTGAGATGGCTTTAGCAATGCTTTGTGGCTATGTGGGTGGTATGGAGAGGTACGTGTTGTTCCTCGGCCCCTTATGCTAGTGACAGTATATAATAACTAAGTCCCTGAAGGTCTTAGTGCAGTGTACAGTAAACTGGAAAAGGAGTGATATTGGAGCATTTGAATAATAAAGTAATTGTAAGGAGAGTTCATTGTGGACAGAAAGAAAGGAGTCAAAATAGCTCTTGGAGGGCCACCTCAATTCATCCCCATGGCAAAGGAGGCCTGCTTGTAGCAGAAGAAATTAGAAAATACTTTTGAATCAGGATTGTTCTTCTGGTCTTGAGATAATGAAAACAATGCAGTGGCTGACATTTCCACAAGTCTGTGGATGTTGCCCTCTGTCCTTGAATGTAAATGAGAGGCGTGGTGTGGTCCACCAGAGAGCTAGCCTGGGTGGTGCATTCGTGTCCTCGGAGCCTTTACCTGCTCAGCCCCTCCTCAAGCCAGCAAAATACCATATGTACTCAGGTCCTTTTTACTTTTCTTGGTCTTCTCAATCACTTGTAGTCCATATTTCTGTTTTTTTTTTCAAGGGACCGATATTATTTTCTTCCACTCTTGCAAATTGAACTGTGTCACATTAATTTTTGTTCCCATCAGTTTTCTCTTCCTGGGTGAGCATCTGCAGAACTTCAGCATTTTTGGGTGTCTGCGCTGGCATATTTTGACATGGGTGATCCATCAGAGTTATAATCCTGTAGCCATTTATATTGTTCTTAAAAAACCATCCTATTGCACTTCATTTCCTACTGACTGTATCCAATGGTATTTGGAACCTTTTTCAATTATTTATTACACATTTCTTCTCTGCTCCTACAGTTGAGCAGAATGTATTTTTTTTTCCCCTGCTCTGTATGGGTTTTTCTCCTTGCTTTGTCTCCTGAGACTGTAATGTTTTCAGCTGGTTCCCCCCCGCCTTCTATTCATGTATTGCTTTGGCAGAAAAATCACAGTGAGAGCTCAACTGTGTGGCCGGGCGACTGTGAGGGGGCGTGGGAGAACACTTCATTTGCCGTTTTCTTTCAGGATTATTTCCTCCAGCTTGTTCGTGCTCAGTTGTACACCTTTCACAACTGCAGGACCTCAAGCCAGTAATTCATCTCCCTGACTTTAGAAATTTCGTGGTCCCACAGCTAGACTGATCTATTACCGCTTGCTCCTCCCCAGACGAGTTGTGTTCTATGTGCTGCCTGGAGAGGGTCGGAAGCAGCACTCCAAATATTTTTGGATGGTTCCTCATACTTGAGTCAGTTCCAATTTCAGTTTTTGATGGTGAACAGCACCATTTAGTTTATGATCTTCACTGCTCCTCAAGACACGTGAAGGCACATGCACGCTTTGCAAAGACAACATAATATTATTTAATACCTTCTGTGATCACGGAATCTGTGCTGTGCAAGCAAGAGTCATTGGTGTGCCGTTGACTGCATTGGTGCTGCACTAAATATCTGCTCACCTGGAGAATTGCAACACTTGATCTGCAAAAGCGGTTCCAAACCAGCTTTGGATGAACGGAGTGAATCCAAACGCACCCATCCTGCGTGGGTGTGTTTTGGGACAGCAGCTGGATCAGTTACTCTTAACTCTTGATTGAATCAACTGCAAATGGCTTTGGATTCAGCCCCTTGCAAAGAGGAGTCAGGGCACCAACTGATGTGGCCTTGATGTCCCGGATGGAGTGGCGGAAATTCTGGGAGCAAGTGTCCCTTAAAGAGGGGACAACACAGGCAGCTGGGAGCAGTAACCTCTGCAGACGTGGGCCAAGTCAGAGCTCTTGCTCAGCTGGCTGACCTTTGCGTTGAAGTGAAAAGTAACTGATGGTGGATCGATACAGGTCTGACCTAGAGATGATGATAAGCAGCTGATTCAGGAAAAAGCAGTTCGTGGGTAACGGCATCCAACCCATAACAGGCCTTTCTGAAAGGATTCTGTGTCCTTGACCTAACTGCCCTTTGCCTCAGGTCTGTAGGGGTTTTGCTGGCCGAGATTCATGGGGAAGGTGTACATGTTCTTAGAGTGGGTCTTAAACCTATTTCAGTACCAAAAATTGGTTCATAGTAATTACTCTGCATGATGTTTGGTTTAAATAAATTCAAGTGCTATCCAGAAAAAGTTTACACCATGAAATAGAAAGTTGTGTTTGACGTGTTTTCCGCTAAGATTTCTAATTTGAAAGATTTAATTTGTTTCCTACAAAATTGGTTTTAAATACTGGGGGGTTTTTTTTCAGTTCAAATAGATCCCTAAACTGTGGGTGAAACCACAAGAGCACTGTACAAGTATGAGATGCCAAAAAGAGCCAGCTGCCTGTACACAGAAAGTTAACGTGGTCATTTTACAGGGAATGTACCATTAGACCAAAGTTCAGGGGCAGGATGCTAACAGCCTGAGTGCGATGTAGGTAGTTTAAAAAAAGGTAGAAGATGGTTTCTGTGTTTTTAATCCTGATGAGGTCTGTTACTGCCTTGACTTCTCCTTGTAATGTAGGGAAGTCAGGCACCCCATCAGCATCGTCAGCGGGAGGAAAGATCTGCAGCATTCCCAGCTCCTGTGCTGCTGCTCCAGCTCTGGCCTTGCTGGTTGTGTTTGAGTTATAACTGTGTTAATATGAACTGAAAATAGTTCAATTGTTTTTGGCTAGTCTGCGGCTCATTTATTTCTGTCAGATGCTGGAACGTGATTTACATCTTATTTTTTGAGTATCCAGGATTAGTTTTGCACATATCCATTCACCATCTCACCACTGAAAGGAAAACTCTCCATAATTTGCTCTGTTAGCATTAATGGAGAGCATGGAAATGTAACTTATGATGTTCTAAGACCTTTTTTTTTGTAAAAAAAAAAAAAAAAAAAAAAAAAAAAAAAAAAAAAAAAGGAAGAAACCCTCTACCCAAACCTGTGACTCGGGTAAGCTCCTAAATCTGTGTTGAGGGAAGAGAGTAAGGAAACACTTTTTGCAAGCTCTGAGCCTCCAGCGGGGATGTCCGGAAGCGCCCGCGCTGGCTGGGGACCTGTGATCAAAGAAGGGGATGGATGACAACAGGTTTTACCGGAGCAGTGGCACATTGCATTTCCTCCCCACGGTTCAGCTCCTCTTTGCCTATGTTTTTTCAGCTGCCTGTTCTTGGCCAGAGGTTTCTGAAGCTCTCCTGCTCCTGAGCAGAGCCTGCTTTCTCAACTGCCGTCCCGGCTCTGGTTTCCAGGGGATAACCTGTGCGATAGGGTACGATATCAGATAGGATATCGCATAGGGCTCTCGGATCAAACCATGCCAATGCAAACGTTTGGGTACTGTGGCTTTCAGTACCAAAAAATCCTGTTTTTTCCTCCTTGATCCTGAGGAGTAACCCTGCAATGCGGGAGGGAGCAGTCAGTAGTGTGATTTTGGGAACACAGGTTGCAGTGTGCATCTCTTTGATTCCTACTTCTGCCATTTACATAGGACTACAGGTGGGAAACGTCCTGACTGCGTGGAAAAAACATCTCCTGACCTGAACCCTATACAACTGTTCACAGAAGCCAAGAGTGAAATGAGCTGCTTGGTTAGCTTTTATCATTAATTTTATCTGTTTTTTTAGCTAGACTGTAGCTGTCGTTTCAGGCGTGTATGGGAATGAGTGCCTGTGCTGGGATTACTCCTCGCTGGCTTGGATGAGCCACCTCCTGTGGTTTTGAGCAGCATCTCTGCACTTAGTCTGTTGTTTAAGTGTTATCGGGTTAGTGAAGAAAGATTTCTTCTTTCTCTAGCTTGTCACCAAAAAAAAGGAGGCCCCTTTAAATTATTTTGTACTTTAATTGCACAGAAACAGCAGAGGTGCATATGGCAAATGCTTCCTTGCTGACACATTAGCAGCAGGTCCCCAGCATCTCACCCCTTTGGCTTCTGTGCAGCTGAGTTATTTTGTTTTAATTTCATCCTAAGTGGCACACGGAGTAGCTCCTGCCACAGCTCTTTGGATGAAAAATGCCTCAGAAGCGACCGTGGGGGACAGATTGTGGGCTCTGTATTGCTGCAGACACATCCAACAGCCCCCCTCCAGCTTGCAGCTACTCCTCGCTTCCTCTGCGGTGAGGAATTTGGCCAAACTTACCAGGGAGCAAGGAGAGGTTTCCAGGTGAATGCTGGAAGTGCCTAGCATAACTGGAGAGCATATGTTTGAGGCAGATATTATAGACCAGGCTGGAAGGACCAAAAGTGGTTTCCCAAGGTGAGGTGGGATAATCCCACACTGTATGTTTGGAGGTGATCGTTTGGGAGATAGATTAATTTTTGCTGTGTTTGGCATTGGCATTCATTGATGCAGCTGGAGGAGAAGGGAGCTGATGGGATCACTGATTTAACTTTTTTACATCTTCAGGTATTTTCAAGGATTTTCCCAGTCAGCTGATTGGGGGCCTCTTTATTGTAGTGCTGTTAAGATAGATCAATGAGTCTAAAAGGGGATGAGATCCTGAAAATATACAGTTACAGATAATTGCATTAAAAATCCTTATGTTTAGAAAATGTACACAGGTCCACGGGAACTATTTTTTTTCACTTTGAAACAAGACTGCCCAGAAGTCTGAGAATTCCCGTTAATCCTTTAATGCTTGATGACGTACTTGCAAGCATGCTGCAGCATGGATAAACCTCAGAGGTCAGCTGGTTGCTTTTGGGTTGTGCAAGTTGGATTGGCAGTTTTTGTTTAAGTTTGGGTTGTTTTGGGCGTAGGTGCACTGGTTATTTGGAGGTATGGGGTACAATTGAAATACTTGTGGGAATTAAATGAACTTGGTCACAGGAGACTAAATCATTAGCCCCCTTCCTTCAGCACCTTGTATAGGCCTCAACTTGTATAGACCGGTCTTGTTCCAGTATCCCCTGCCCCGGTCCTCCTCCCCACAATGGAGTGGCTTCTCTGCCTCCTCAATGCAGCGGTGGGCAGTAGGTCAGTCACATTCCTCTTCCTCTCTGCTGCCCAGGAGAGCACTGATGCTTTCAGTGCGCTCTCAATCTTGGATCTTAAGGGAATTTTGCTGTAACAGGAGATGCTGCACCCCAGTGTCAGAGAGGAATAATTCATCTCTGCTCTTTCAGCATCACTTTGCACTGCCACCACCACCTTAGGTGCATAGCACTGAGGTCAAATGGGCTGAAGAGCAGGGATGGAGACATCTGCGTGCACCCCGGCTCTCTGGGAGTCTACAAGGTCCTTTACTGGAGAGCATAGCTGTGCCAGATTTGTGATAAGATTATGCAAAAGGTGCTTTTACTGAGTTTTGAAAGATGCTAAGTATCACCACACAGAGTAGAGAGGTTGCATCTTGCACAGCTGGAGGCATCTGGCAGACCCATCTCTGTGTGATGATTTCCACCACCATGGTAGCAGACAAGAAAGACTAAGAAGTAATTTGGGAAGGAAAGAAAAGTGTGGAAGAACAAAGAGTAAAGATTAGACCTCCAAGTCAGAGAAGTCCAAGTCTAATGCCACCAATGTGTGATATTAGAATGTGCTTTGCATTTTTAGGAGAGACTTATTGAGCTACTGCTTTTCTGGGAGAGGAACAGTCCTGAAAAGAGTTCGGCTCCAGGCCAAAGTCAATGTTTACATCTGGAGGTGCATCCCCCATCACTGTTACGAAGACAGCAGGAAGAATGTAGGAAGGCAAAGCTGCTTTTTCACAGTGTAGTAATTATCTCTCAAGGTTTTCCTCCAAAGGAAATGATTTTGCTGATGGCACAGCTACAGCTACTATGTCATTTTATTTTAGTCTAATTTGAAATGATAGGGTTGATTGGCTAGGTGTAATTATTTAAATATTATTTTTAGTAAGGCAAAGCGAGAGGAGTGAGTTCTCAAAGGGAAATGATGCTCAATCTTGTACTTAGGTATATGCAAAATACTGTTCCTGGACCTCAGGGCCTTTTACTCTTGCTCAGTAAACTGTATCTTGCTCTTAAGCCAGGAAGACAGAAATAAAATTAAATAGGAGAGCTTATTGTTGTTTTTCTTTATACTTTAAAGGTACTTGGACACCCTACCAATTACGGTTAGGAGATTATGCTTAGATATACAGGAAAGTCATGTACTAGTGAGAATTAAACCTGGCTTTTCTGTAGTCCTGTCTAGTATCTCCCATCACACCAACATGCCTGGCTGGGCTGCGAGCACCAACACTACATTTCCAAAATCCCTTTGGAAATAAATCACGAAACAATCTTTCTTTTGGAAGTGACCTCAAGTGACAAAACAATCTTTAGGAAGTGACCTCAAGCCACCTTCCACCCAGTGGAACGGGTCTTGTTGCCTTTAATCAGGTCCCTTGTGGTAGTTCCTATTGGCTTTTCCATCATCTAGTGCTGACTGTGACCCAAAAGACAAGTTCTGGACAATGTACTGGGATACTGTAGTGACCTGCCAGCTCTGAAACTGGCTCTGAAACGTGTTCAGTAGCGAACGCACATCTGGACATCTTTTTGTGTTGTAGTAATCTCTGTTGAGATTCTGTGATGTCCTTGTAACAGCTATAACGATCCCTTCTATACAAGCAGGAAATATTTAAGGTGTTCTCAGCTTATTGTCACATAATCTTATTTTTAATGAGAAGTGCTTGGTTTTTTTCTAAAAGGGAAGGTATGTAGGATAAATGTCCTGATTCTTTGGGAATTCCAGTTGAGTAGCATCACCCTCTATGGTAAAGAGAAGCTATGGCACCACTTTCGTTTGGAAGAGGCTATGCAGGTGAAATACTTTGCATGAAAATTTTGCTTTCTCACCAGAAAAATCTGATCTCTAGAGCATTTTTCCTCTATTTACAAGGAAAGAAAACTCTACAGGATTGCCAGCCCGTACTCTTGTGAAGTCTTGTCTGTCTTCAATATTTTGTCTATTACTTCTCCTAGAAAGAGGGAAAAAAATTAATTGCTAGAACTGCATTCTGTAATAGTGATGGTGATCATCCTATCACTACTCCTAAGGTATTTGAGGTTTAAAAACAAACAACAAACAAACCCAAAACCCCAAACCACCATGAAATTTAATTATTTTTCTTTGGAAACGGCAAAACCAGTCAGTCCTATGACTGCCATATCTTGCTCCTGGGCTGCTGGGCTTTTCACACTGGTGTTACTTTAACTCCACGCTGTGTGAATGAAGGGGAAGATTGCCATGCGATTCCCCTGCCTTCCTCATTTGTATTTTACTGTGTGATGTGTGAAATCTCTTCCCAGGGACTCATTAGTGGTATTTCTTCTGATCAAGGAGAAAATGCTTCCTAGAAGTATGGTGTTGCTGTTGAGAGCTACTCTATTTGGAAATCACTCATTGCTTTAATTCATCAAAAACATGTATTGGATCAGCAAAAATGCTGATTGCAAACAGAAGAAAAGAAAATAAGAGGTTAACTTTGCTGATAGAAAAGGTAAGATAAGCATCAGCAGGGCAAAGTCTGTCATGTAATGGGACAAATAACTTGATGATATGAATTAGTAGCTTTAATTCAAACCAGGCCCTCCCTGCTGGGAAAACTAGGTAGATGAGCTTCTGTGGTTTTTCTGTCAGGTCTCTCTGTCAAGTTGCAGTATTCTTGTTTGCTCTTTGACAAGTGGGTGCTTAAAATATGGTTTCTGCTGAGCACAGCTTCCCAAGAGAGGATACGTGCGAATGGCAGTTCCACCATTCCACCGGGTAACTGGTCTGGTTTAGTTTGTCGATTTATTTATTTTTTTTTTTCTTTAGTGCAGCTTGAGTAAAATGCTGTAAAACTGTGGTGTGTTTTCACTGTGTTTCCTTGTGCGTTATTGGTTTTATTGCACTGTGCTCATTCCTCTCCCTTTCAGCAGGATTACTGCTGCATTCGCCCAGCTGGCTGGAACAGCGTATTTCCAATGGGATGCTGGAATATGGTAATAAACACAGAAATTTGGCATCATGGAAACAAAAAATTCATAGAACGTGAGAAAATGCTTAATTTCATAGCTATTTGTATCAACAGGCAGAGAGAAACGTGTTCTGCCAGTGGGTTAAAAGGAACAGAGTGTCACCATTCCCTTTGACTTTTCTTTTCCCCTTCTGCCACTGCAGTGTGTTACTCCAGAGTGTTTGCAGCTCCCATTTTGCCGTAACCTTGGCATGTTCATTTAGCAAGCCAGTGGGTTAATTATCAATATAATTATCCTATTCACCAGCAATGCTGGTTTGAATAATTTGAAGGAGAAAGAGGACTTATTTGATATTTTATTTTTAGTATATATATTTTTTTCCTCCCTCCCCTTGGCCATCGATGCACTTCAAAGGCAAGTTTTGGCTCAAAAATGCCTTTTGGCAGTTGGGAAAAAAACCCAAAAAGACATATTTTATGGCAGAGGTAGTGGAGGGTAGCTGAGGAAGAGAAATATCACAGTGGGGGACTCCTAGGTGCTAACGGCTAGTGACCCTCATGGACAGCAAGTTCAGAAGACATTGGTGCTTTTTGGGGAAAAAAAAAAGAATCAGATAGAAATCAAGCAGACTCATTTCTTATGGGAAAAAAATATAATTAATAGCACTAAGTTAAATCCTTGGGTTCTGCCTGGACTAGGTTGTATTCTAGGAAAAGCCAGAGTGGTTTTTCTTTGTAGCTTAGGTTTTTTTTGTGGTTGCACAGAACTTATTGCTTTGATCTTTTGAGCTTTGTGAAATTTTAACCTGATTTCCGGTGTGGTCGACATGGAAGGAAACTTTTAGATGCATCTACAGACTGAAGAAGATGAAAAATTGGTTATCTCAATGCAATAAAGATGAAAACAAATACACCTGTGGCAACAGAAGAATTAACATACATTTGTTGTAAACCACTGGAGATCCTCCATTTACTATTAAGTGTTTGGTTTTCAGCTGTGGAAGCAAAATGTGTTTTGTCAAGGATGCAGACTTGCACTTGACCGTCAGAAGTAAGAGGTGAGGGGATGACGAGTGGATTAATGAAGTGTTGAAAGTGCTGGTAGAAGAAAACATACAACATAGACATAC
>WHYT01016800.1:235854-251567 GCA_009806455.1 Tetrax tetrax
CTCTCTCAGCCTGTCCTCATAGGAGAGGTGCTCCAGCCCTCTGATCATCTTCGTGGCCCTCCTCTGGACCCTCTCCAACTGGTCCATGTCCTTCTGATGTTGGGGGCTCCAGAACTGGACACAGTGCTGCAGGTGGGGTCTCACCAGGGCAGAGTAGAGGGGCAGAATCACCTCCCTCGACCTGCTGGCCACGCTCCTCTTGATGCAGCCCAGGATGCTGTTGGCCTTCTGAGCCGCAAGGGCACATTGCCGGCTCATGTTGAGCCTCTCGTCCACCAGCACTCCCAAGTCCTTCTCCTCAGGGCTGCTCTCCATCCATTCTCCGCCCAGCCTAGATTTGTGCCTGGGATTGCTCTGAACCATGTACTTTGCTATGAATACACTTCTAGTCCTTCAGCACTTTTTGAGCACCAAGAGGGCTACAGCTTTGCCCTCTGCCTTTTTGTTGTCACTCAGCTTGCATGCCACGAGCCTTATACTTCTTTCGCAGCCCTCCCTCCAAGCTTTCGGAAGGTGGCCTTTCTAGAAGAACACTTAACATTTCCAAAGCTTTCTTCAGAAGTTATGATCTTTGTCTTAATGTTTGTCCACCCTGCGTTAGAAGAAAAAGAGATAATTTCCAGGTGTACAGTGTTTAGATATTTTTTTTCTAATCAGTAGTTTTTTTCCTCAACTATAGATGTCCCTTTGAGTCCAGGGATTATTTTCTGAGCTGCTCAGAGTGGTGCAGTTCTGCTTCTTCTCTTCCTCAGAGCCTCTAGATGTTTTTTCCTTCTTTCCCTGGTGGGGTTGGTTGAAGCCAAGTATATTGACTATTTGAGTGAGAGATCATAATTTTGATGAGGACTGGTTTCTTTTTACTTTTAAAGGTCACTGCAGGTTAAGATTGTGATCCAGTGCCATATTTCCTCCCCAGCTTTTAACTTTCTTTTCAGTTGAGCAGATGTATTGAGCCAGGTGTTCACTGTGAATTTGAAACTCTAGTGTTTAAAACCAAGAAACCCACCATGAAACTAATGAATTTTTTAAGAACAAATTCGGTTAACTGAAAACAAAACATAACAATTTCCATCTTATCCTAACTGTAGAAGGCACACTGCATTTTGCTGTAATATATATTTAAATAATTGAGTTAGCAGGCCTATCAAAGGAGATGTTCTAGAGAAGATTGAATGTAATATGATTATTATGTCTTGTTGGTCTCTAATGACTTTAAAATCCCTCTAATAAGGATAGTAATAATAAATCTTCATTTATTCATCATTCCACTTCAAAGCTGATTTCCAGGACAATACATAAGAACTACAATAATGTAAATACCAGTGAAGAACAAAATTCCATGATAGAGCCTTGAGTGTTGTTGATTTCAACATACGTTTTAATGATATAACATCTCTCTTGTAGATGAATTTTACTTGTACCTTTTTAAAAAATCATGGGATGCTTATTTGGGGAGGAGGTTATTGACGTGATTTTTTTTGTAAGAAAATGATAATGTGTTTTCTTGTGGAAAAATTTTAGAATCTATTTGTTTATCTGTACAGCTAATTGAGATGTTTATATGGAGCTCTTGGGTGCTTTGCAAAAATGAGAGTAAACACGGCAGGTAAGAATCTTCTGGCAAATTGGGAATATCTGTGCTGCAATTGTCAAATAGAATTTCTGTTATTAACAGCAGCTCCAGTTGCTAAACCAGTCTAAATAAAGCTGAACGTAAAGCACAATAGTTTATAAACCAATTTATCTCAGAGTAGATATGAGAATACTAGAAAGAAAATCCTTAGCATTGAGGTATTGTAATGAAGTTGAAGAACTGGTTGATGCACGTAGTGTCCGATTGACTACACTACAACTTGTGAAGCATCCTCACAACTTTCCTGGTTTGTATTAGAGACTCACCCTTGTTTTAGAGATGGACAGCATGAAGGAGATGTGTGATGGATCCGATGTCAGATCACTCGCAAGCATCTTTGCTTTGCTCCTCCTCGCTTCCTTTTCTTTCAAGAGTTATTTCTTGTGTTGATATTTCTTCACAAATCTTTCAAAAATGCCATAGTTCAAAAGCCAAGCAGGAAAGTTAGAGTATTGAACTACAGCAAGTATTGACCTGTCCTATATGGTGGCAGTTGGTCTGCAGTGTCAGGAAAACAACAACCCATCTCACAGGGAGGAGTCCCTTCTCTCACCAAGTCAAAGAGTTCAGCTTGGCCACCTGAAGCAAATTAGCTGCTCTGTGGCTGCCATGCCTGATCTGGAAGGAGGTAGTTTTGCTTGACATCTTGTTCACCAATATCACAGTTTAAAAACCAAACACTTTATCAGCTCATCATGAGTTTTCTCATGTTAGTGATTTCTTCCTTCCTGTATGTTTTATGGGTTTGTCTCACTTCTGCCGACCCCTGCCTCGTGATGGTCGAGTATTTCCTTCCTCACATCTGCTGTGTCTCATCCATGTGGGTATCTCAGTCCACTGCCCAAGACAGCAGAGCTCTGACTTGTGTGCATTTGAAGTAAGTGCCAAAAGACACTAAAATAATTGAAACTTTGAAAACATACCCAGTGTATACAGGGGAATTTGGAACTATGACCTACCTTTCCTAAACATGCGTCATCATCTCCAAAAATATTATGCCCAAACCTTTGTAGAGTTGATGTTGTTTTGAAGGTTCTTTCCTTAATTGACAGGCCTGGAAGTATCATCTTACTCAAAACTTCAGGCTCAGGTTGTTGCTCAGGATACTTCAGAATATCTGTGAGACTGGCAGAGTGTTCACATGTCCTTAATTAATGAGATCAGCTTCCTGAAACAGCCTTGTTCCTGTGCACAAAATTCTGAGGGTCATCTGGCCATTTGAAGATCTGAAATTGGGAAGATTTTGAAGTGAGAAAAATATATTAGAAGTGTTTTTGTGTAATAACACCTTCCTGTTACCTCTTCCTTTCCCTTAACTGTCAGAAAAAAAAAATGCTAAACCTGAGAATGAGAAATCTTTCAGCGTGGCCATCCCCACTGAACTAAAACTATCTTGAAAGAGGTAGTTTAAGGAATGTAATTTCTGTCATGTTGGCATGAATGCACGCCGTGATCAGAAGGGCTTGCTGCACTATGCTTCACACAAACATACAGCTCACTTTGCCTGGCAGCGTTTATTTTATTGACTCTGTTTGTCAGCTGGTTAGCACACAAATAGTAATTGCTCCAGCTCATCTGGCTGTCCTGACATGCTTCTGCAATGTCAGACCTTACTCGTTTTAGGGACAGTAGTGATTATGCGTAAGGGGACCAGCACTATGGAGTGTCCTACAACCATGCTGGATATTTTGCAACAATAACCTTTTTTAAAGACATTTTCAACCTGAACAAATATCTCTGGTACAACCACAAGGACTTGTTCCATGCAGTGCTTACTTTGAACTCCATGGAAGTGAGTGGCACATAGGCATCTGCTCTCTGAAAACCCAGTCTCAGGGGTGCAAAACAGGAGGAGATTTTCATTGCTTAAAATCAAATTCCAACTGAGCTCCTGAAATGGTAGGTTTTCCGTTATTCCTGATTGCAGCAGCTCGTGTTGTGGAGTATATCTTGCTTCAATGCTTGAAAGCTTAAGGAAGGCAGGCTAGTGTGTTGCACTGTAGGGCTGAAGTGCATGAACATCTTCCAGAATTATACTGGACTCTGTTTTTTCCTCACGTTTTTATTCAGTTGAAATGATATTTTTTTTTAAGTTTAACAACATCTTTGTTTTTATACACTCTGTTTCAGCCTAGTTTGGTGATAGCCTGTTTCTTATCTGTGTAAACATGGGTCAGTCCTAAAAACGTGTTTCAGGAAGTGAGAGAGAAGAATAGAACCAAAAACCACTGCACTTTGGTGCTATGTTCATGTGGGAAAGGTAATAAAATTACATTGGTTATCTAGGTTTATGGTATATTTGTGTAACTCTGAGAACACCCTTGGTAAGTCAATGATTTACTATTTTATGCCTATACGGAAGCGACAGGGTTTAAAAAATAGTCTCAAAACAAAACCAACCCCACCCTCAGGTTTTGTCTAGTCATGTATTGGTGATCAGTGTGTGCAAATAAAGTGCTTTCCGCATGAATTAAAACTCCTGGATCCCTGGGCAGAGGAGTCAAGTGGGGGTTTTGGGAGGCTGGTCATGGCCTCTTAATGCACTCATGGCTTTGACAGTGGCTGTCCATTCATCGTGGGCTTTATGTAGTGATTTGATCGGAATAGCTCTCCTTTCTCTTACTCTTCTCCGTTTTGGTTTTACTTGCAAGTGGAGCAGTGCTGGTCTGGTGGTCCTTAGGGATGAGACCAAGTAAATGGAAAGGTTCCTGTAGACTCCAGCAAGGTACCTTGCCACTTTTATCAAGGTTTGTTTTCAGCATCTAGTTTCACTGATGCAGCAGTGAAGAAGACTAATTCAGAAGTGACGGTAGAGCAGCTTTTGAAATACCAGGGTGTTGGAAAATTGCTTAGTTGTAAATCGTTTCAGTGAAGTAAAGCAACAGTGGTTGAAGGCATTCCTCAGTCAAGTATAGTAATTCCTGTGCAACCCAACGCTCGTGATAGCCATAGAGTTCCCATTCAAGGAGAGTTCAAGAGCTTTTCCTCACCCTGCACTGCTGTACACATTACAACGAATAAATTCTGTTTTGATAGAAATACAGAGTCTATCAGGACTGGGCATGATTGAGCTAGCAATGTCTGAACGTGGATAAAGATACGTCATGCTTCCCTGTCACTGTATTCATAGCTCACGCAGCAGGTGCCACCTCTTTCATACCATTGACCTTACAGCTACAGAAGCTTTTTTGTTCATATTAAGTCAAAGTACAAAGAAAGGAGAAGAAGATGCTGGCCCTCGGTAGCGGATCACATGCACCACCGGTGAGCAAGCCTGTGCTAGGGAGCAGACTGACCGAGCAGAGGCACAGAAACAGCTTGTTTTGGTGTGCTGGAGGGGTGCTCTCAGGCATTGGCGGGGTGAGGTTTTACATTGCTGTGCCCTCGGTCATGATGCAGTCTGGCTTTGGGGAGGCACTGCATTTATATCAATTGAGCACCTGATTTACCAGATAAAGCCTTCCCGTTCTTAGTCGTGACTTCCCCTGACAGGAAGCAAAATATAAGCAATAAAGAAAAATGGTGTACATTTGGAGTTCTGTCTCCTATTATTTCAGTTCCTTCATTTGAAAAAAAAAAAAAATCAGAAAGACCCTAAATGAGATTACTTTTCCCAAATGGATAGCAGATCTTTGCCATATAAATGTTGCTGAGGTTCTCTGCTTACAGGTAGGGAAACAATTGACTAAATTTAACAAAACAAATTCTTATTTTTTGTTGCTGCTCTTTGAGAATATTGTATCAAATGACTAAGCTGATACAGTTGTGTTGTATGGCCATAGCTTAAAAAATAATCCCTGTAGCTTGTAAGTCACGTTTGCTCTCTAGCCAGCACATGCAGAGTACCCTTTTCTTGGTGGGTCTTCAACCTTAGTATACAGTTCAACATCAAAGATTTAGCTTAAACATTTAACTTGGCTTTGGAATAGTTGAAAATGTGTACGGATAGTTTTGCAACAGAAAAACTGAATAAAGAGGACTTCTACATTATTTTTTTGTGAAACCATAGCTTTGTAGAGTTTTCTCTTGCATAGGAATGAATTGGAAATCACATGACACCTTAAAAAGAGCTGGTCTTAAAGCAGAGCAGGTGTCCATGAATTAACTAAATAGCCTTCAGACTCTGTAGTTATCTTCTTGTGGCGGTTAATAGTCTTGCAATGTTTACAATGCCTTGTCGTGGTGCTAGATGAGGGAATTATTCTGCAGTGTCATTCAGCTTAGTGTAAGCACACTGTATTTATACAGACCTTCTCTGGTACAGCCACTGTTATCTGCTTTGTGGCCATGCCTGGCTTTCCAGGCCGGTGTCTGCTGCGTTTGGCATGATACGCGCGCAGTCAGACTCAGCGCCTTTGGTGGGGATTTATAATATAAAGAGAGAAGGTGAACCAAGGTGGAGGAACAGTTGTTATCCCATTTTGGGGGGGAGAAATTAATCACAGACACATCATAACTCCCCTACTTCCTTCGTTTTATGTAAGCTTTCACCTTTTGCAACCAGCCCGTCGGTGTCGGAGCACCCGAAGGAGGTGTACCAGAGGATGGGGGCTCTGAGGGCACCCCTGAGTCTCTGCAAGCGGTTGATATGTGCACAGAGTTAACACAGTTTTATTCTTGGGAATGACCCTTCCCACAAGCTACTTAGCTCCATGAAGAGTATAGTGAAAGCTGAATACAAATGAAGTGCATGGGGTGCATTTCACCGTTGCATTAGTGTACTATAAATAGGGGCACACATCCGCCTTTGGCATTTGCTAGAGAGAAGCCAGGATGTGTTTTCTGGCAGCCTTGGTGCTCAAGGAAATCCGTTTGTTTTATGGTACAGACAAAATATATTTTTTTACTTAATCTTTTAAAGACAGAATCCTTGGTGTTCGCTGCCTACCTGTAGGTGCAAATGAGGAAAAATCATGGTAAAAATGCCACGCTTGCAATTGCTGCAGTGTTCCTTTTGTAATCATCCAAGTATTGCATTAGTTGGCCACAAAGAAAAAAACAGAAACAAAAACAAAAACAAAACCAACAACAAATCAAAACCCAAAGACTGAAATTTGGCCAGGAAAACCTCAGTCTGGGGGGTAATTCTCTGGTTCCTCAGGTAAGCCTTGCGAAGCCGCACAGGTGCGTATTCATTTCAGCAACACTAGCCTGTACTTTTATAGTAGGAATATCTACTGGTAGAAATACCTATTAAATACAAGGAAAAGATACCTGACCAGTAGGTATTTGTGTAGCCTTGCATACCCGGCCGAAGATGCCCTTACAGTTTAGTTGCTGTGAAACTTCGATTTCTAAAAGTTTGCCGAATACTTGGCTGTTCTATGTGCTCAGACTATAGCAAAACATCTGTTTGCTAGGCGTTTTCCCATTAGGTACTTCTGCAAAACACTGATACATCGTGGGTGTTTTAAATAAATTCTGTAACCCAGCAGTTGCATGTTGTCCTGGTCCGAGGCCCAAGACTGACAACGTTCTGTCTTGAGCTTACACCAAAAAAAAAAAATTGGAAAAAATCGGAGAGTTTGGAAATGTTAAGATTACTGCCTCATGGGCTTATGAAAAACAAAGCCTGGCTTCTGCCGAGTGGGTGTAATCGTGCCCTGCCACGCGCCTTTGCTTCGTATCTGTGTGAGGCGGGGCTCTGGCAAAAGGGATCAGGTTTAGGGGGCTCTTAAATTGTGTGTTTCCTTTCTGCTCTTGTGCTGAGAGCACTGCAAGGGGCTGTTCAGGCGACAGAGGCGCAGAGCACTTCATATTCAGCGATACTGGGAAGTAGCACGAAGTTGCCTTTGTTTCAGGATTTACGGTTTCGGGAATGATCTTGGCCCATTCAAAGGGAAAAAGGGGATGTAGGTGTTTTTCATGGAAGTCTTCTAAATTGTGTTAATGGTTGTATGTATTAAAATTACATACATGTTATCCCTTGTATTTTGTTGTCAAGTATATATCTGATTTCTGACTGTAGGAACTGGGTGCATCTTGAGATCTTTTTAGGCTGAAAGTGCTTATCTAATGTAAGTGCTCTAAGAACACATTTCTTATTTTGATTTTTAATTTTTTTTTAGCTGTTATTAAAACCTGCATTTTCTCACACATTGATATTTTACTTTCTTTTAAAAAGTGTTGCCCAGAGGGTAGAGGAGGCATGAAAAATCACTATATTTTTTAATTTTTCTTTTCCTTTTTCACCCAGACATCTTTGCACTTCTAGCGTATCCAAACTTGTGTATTGATGTGTTATTTGCAAAGTGGCTTCAATGTGAGTGCAAGACAGCAGGCAGCGAGAGATGTTCATGATGAGAGTAGGGGAAAGGGAGGAGATCATTAACAGTACAAGACGGCGTGGAAGAGAGACCGGCTATGTACTGCAGAGAATTGGGAGTTAATCTGTGACTTGGCATATATGGTGAGATGGAGATGTTAAACCAGACGTCTCCTGCGACTGGACAGGGCTATGAGCCAGGCAGTTCCTCGCTGCCCTGTAGTGCTCCGGTTCTGGGAATTTCTGAGGGTGTTCCTCTCATTACTCTTGATTGCTTGAATGAAATGCCTTTGTCAGCGCCGCGCAGGAGGTAGGAGTTTGCTTTTGGGACTTTAGATGAAGCTTTTGCAACATGCACACTGCTTGGGGGAGTAGGCATCTTTCAGAGATAATAAGTTAACTCTGAGCATTGTAACCAGAGTAAAATATTAATCTTTCCAGTAGGTTATTTTTGTAGCTCTTCAAATGGCCTGTAAGTAATGTAATGTAATTAACTTTTGTATCTTTTGCATCTGGAAATGTGGGCTGTATTTTCTAAACCAAGTTTTCATTAGGCCCCCCCTCCCCTCCTGGTTTATGGAAGTACTAGCAATGAGGAGACATTTGTGCACATCATGAATCTCAAGTACGTTACTGGTCCTGGGTAATTATTCTGTCCCTTTCATAATGCAATTAATAAAAATGAAATATCTGTTGATTTACAAACATTCTTTGAGGTACATGAGCAGTGAAAATTTCATAGACTAATATTAATAGAAGAAAGCTGTAAAGGATGTGAAAATCCATTTCAAGTCGTGTGTTGCAGGGCAACAATCTCATTTAATAGTTGACTGATTGAGAATGGCATTACTTGTTAGGTAAAGAGGAATCAGCTTTTTTATTGACAAGGAAACTGAAGACACCTCATCATGCATTTGCAATAATAGGAAACGTGTAATTCTGGGAGTGTGGACCGGTAACAACTTTTTTTTCCAGGGAACTCCTAGGGCAGCTCAATTCAGGAGATTTTTGGTGTCTAGAGCCATCAGTTGACACATTAGTGGGGTTGTAAGGAGCAGGACCTCCACTGCTATAGAAGGGATGCTCACGGTAATGGCCGATGGTTTATATTCTGGAATATGAATAGTCCCTGACAGGTTCTATGCTAAAATGATAAATATTTTGCAATGAACTATGTAGGCAAATGCTGGCTGGAGGAGAGTCAGCAGAGATCGGGAGTTTTGTTAATGGTGGGAGGATGGCACCTGTCTCTGCTCCATGGTGGAGGAGGTCTTACCACCACTGCCTACAAGCTTGCTAGGTTTTTGCCACCCAGTTGGATCATAGCAGAAGTTTTAGCCCTTCTTGTGTTGCTGTTTATTCCCAAGTTTGCTACCCAGCCATTCCTCTTCTCTCTTGACTTTCCCTTCCACAATGAAGAGGTCTATGACTGTGATGCCAGTTCTTCAAGCTTTGCCTTTGTAATTTCTGAGCAGCAGAGTGTTTTCTTCAGGGCAGAGTCACACAATTTTGTTTAAAAATAAATTTGTGGTATTTAAATGTAGTAAGTGATTGGAAATGCTGAACTTCCAACTCCTTCAAGATGCAGGGAGGCCTGTTCAGGACTGATCATGTGCTGCTCCCCTGTCATGGTGTGGGGATGCTGGGGCAGGACAGGGCAACCTCAATGCAAAAACCTACCTGGTGGTTTCTTATGAACAGCAGTATTTTCAAGGGACAGACCCTTTGTTTTCCTCCTGTCTGTTCCTTTAATTAATCTCTCTGCTGCTTGTTTCCTCTCCTGCTTTCATTTCTCAATTTGATTTTTTTAGTGGGTTAGATAATTGCATTTACTGAGTATCCTTCCTGCTGAGCACAGTGGCTGTAATCTCCTCCACCTGAGAAATGGTTTCCTTTGAGCAACCTGGCATCTGGCTCAAAGTTACATATTAATTAAATGTGCAAAAATAAAAAAAAAAAAAGTGTGTGTGTGTATATATATATATATGTTATATAGTTTCAGCAAGCTGGAAAGACAGTTTGGGTAGCCGAAAGACAATTATGACTGCACACCACCAGCACTGGTTTTTGGCTTCTTAATTACAGATGAGTGCACGAAAGTCTTTAGTTATACGCTCACGTGACTGTTTTTTCAATACCATCTTATACACAGAGTTTCCTCAGATCTTAAATAGAAATGGGAGTTTAAAATATCTGGAGATCGTGTAATTAAAATCATACCATGCAAGCGAGATGCAAGTTGTGTGTTTAGCAGTAATGGGATTTTAGGATATTGAGGTTGTATTTTTAAGAGTTGTTCTGAGGTAATGAAATGGCTGTGAGGTTGTGGTACATCTCCCTATGTTTGAACCAGCTGCTGTACGTACCTGGCTGGGGGGATTCCTTGGTGGAGGTGGCTGGAGAGTCCCTGACCTTCTTGTCAGGGAGTCATGATGGAGGAGAGCAGAAGCAGAGCTTCAGAGTCCAGGGGCTTTTAAGATTTTCAATCCTCGCTGTCGTAGTTCAGCCCCGATCCAGACCAGACTACGCAGTCTTTCTCTCACTCCCCCCACCCTCCGAAAGAACAGGGAGAGATAATGTAAGAAAAATGGCTCGAAGTTTGAGATAAGGACAGGGAGAAATCCTTAAAGTTATCGTCACGGGCAAAACAGACTCGACTTGGGGAAAACTATTCATTTATTACTACAATGAGCAGGATAATGAGAGAGAAACAAGATAACCTCCTCCACCCCTCCCACTTCCCCAGCTTAACATTATCTGCCTTCCCCCCCGAGCGGCACAGGGGGGAAGAGGGAATGGGGGTTGCGGTCAGTTCATCACGCGTTGTTTTATGCCGCTGATTCACAGTTGGGGGAAGAACTCCTCGCATCCCTCCCCTGCTCCAGTGTGGGGTCCCTCCCACGGGCCACAGTCCTTTGTGAACTGCTCCGGCGTGGGTCATCTCTTCCACGGAGTGCAGTCTCTCCAGAACGGCTGCCCCAGCGGGCCCTCCACGGGCCACAGCCACATTCAAGCATCCACCTCCCCCGGTGCGGGGTCTTTCATGGGCTGCAGGTGGATCTCTGCTCCTCCGTGGACCTCCATGGGCTGCAGGGGGACAATCTGCTCCACCGTGCTCGTCACCACGGGCTGCAGCGGAATCTTGGCCAGGAGCCGCATTACTGCTCCCCCTCCTTCTTCACTGACCTTGGTGTTTGCAGCTGTTTCTCTCACAAGAAAAGTTCGTTCTTCACAACAGGCTGGCAGAAGCCTCTCAGGAACTCTTCACATCATCCATCTCATCCCATCTCCTCTCCACCTCTTGCAGCCAGGCCAGGCTGAGTTGGGCCCAGTCGGCTGCCTGGCAGAGGCCTGAGGGTGAGGCCTGCAAGGCCCCGGAGGCCTGTGCCTCCCCCTCTGGGCCTCTGCCCTGGCTCAGCTTCGTCACATCTTCTCTTCTCTCTTTTTTTTCCTGTTTTCCCCTTCTTAAATACGTTATCGCAGAGGCGCTATCACGGGACATTCTGCTCCCAATCAGCTCGGCCCTGGCCAGCAGTGGGTCCGCCCTAGGCCCGTCCGAGTCCACTGAACAAAGGGGAGCGACTTCCAGCAGTTTCCTACAGAAGCTACCACCTTAGGCCCCCCTCACTAAACAAAACTATCACATGCAGCACACATCCATGAGCCCCCTTGTCCCCAAGAATTGTTTTGCAAGCAGCTTTGGACAGTGGTTATCTTCTGCTTGTCCTAGCATCTTCCCGTACTTCTCTTTGTGTGAAGAGAATTAACCCTGAGAGCGTGGAAGAAGTCTGAGCTAGAGCAGGAGAAGCTTTAGATTATAAACTCTGAGTGATGAACTGTCCTCCCCACTCAGTCTCTAGACCTGAGGTGGATGACCTGCATGCAAGGAAACCAGTTGTGCAAACCATGGTGAGTTGTCATTTGTTTTCCACATAGTGTTGATACATAGATTGTGTATAAAGCAGAAATCTTTATGGAAAAATTGCTTCCCATAAAATAACTCTATTAGTGGCACAGCAACATGTATTTTTTTATTTTTTTTTTTTTTTCCTCTGCCAAACTACTTCTCTGACCTACGCTAAGGTAGATCTAGCAGATACACTTGAGTGCACCTGTGTCTCTACTGCAACGTTAGCTAACACCGTCCCTTATGCGTAACGTGACAGAACATTATGTATACCACTATAGTTTTCATACTTAGAGTGTGGTAGGCCAAATGTAAAGTAGCCCTGGGAATCTTTGGCCAAGAAGAAACAAAGTAGTAGAAGGAACTAAGTAATTACCTCCTTGATCCAGCTGCCCATGTCCTGTGCACTGATAGAAACAAGGGAGCTGAATTATGGCTCCATCATAATCTTTGACTTTATTAGATGGAAGGAGAAAAGAAATCAGAAAACCCAAGATACATAAACTGGGGCACGCAGTGAGCAGCAGCGTAGCAACCCTTGCAATGGCACCCTCTACCCCAGGCAGAAGTCAGGCTTGGCCTTTCGTGGGAGAGATGGAGATACCCAAAGGATCAAGAGCTGCAGGCAGTTTGCAGCACTGGAAATTCCTAACAGCATTAAGAACGGGTTAATTTGGCAATACGAGGTTTTGTGCTTTCACAGCAGCAAAGATCAAAATGACGTCCATTAATGTTAATGAAGCCACACTCCTGTCAAACCTGTCAGTCCCAGAGGAATGCTGCTGAAAGTTGTCATGATTTGGGCCTGGAATGGGGTAGTCTGATAAAGTAGAAGAGAAATAGCTACAATTTTCCAGTTTTGTTTCAAGTAACCATCACCCTTGAGGGACATAATGTTTCATAAAGTGCTGTGCATGACGTGGAGCTGTGGTAGAAACTTCTCCACAGCTTAAAAAAGCGCTACTCCTGTCTTGCCTAGCTTTAAGGCAGATGTCCTTCCAATACTGCAGAAGTCCTCCACTTAGGATCTGTGTTCTGTTATGCTGAATATCTCAGTCTCTTTCCCCCGTGCAAAAAGATCCCACCCCTAGCAGTCACATCTACCATGTGCAAAAGCAGCAGGTAGCATTCCTGGCTGACACATGCTCGGATTGTGTAGGAAGAAGAAAAAATGCTTGAGGGTGATCTTTCCAGATGTGTTGTTGTCTATGTAGTACATTCAGATTTTTAAACAGGTTTTCTGTCAGGTGATTTATGTTTTGTTGGCAGAATTGATGTGCTGTTTGTGCACCTGCACTCAGTTTAATATCTGGTGGTGTCCACTGCTTCAGTTTCCAGCAAGGGCTATATTTTAGATTGGATTAAGATAAAATAACTTCGTTTGGGAAATGTAAATGAACATTTTCAGATAGTCCTTTGAGAAAAATAGGTTGGCTTATTTGCTAAGCTATTTTTTTCTGTTTAATTTGTGTTAGTAAAAACAACATGGTCACTAGGATTGAGAATTGCCTGGGAGTTGATAGCTCTGAGGATTGATGACAGAGGAAGATGAGAGGCTGCTCGCCCCATGCTGGTTGATCTCAGATGAAATTTCACTCTCAACCCACATCCAGATGGATTGGAAATCCATCCCTGCAGCTGCGAATCTCAGCAACTAAGTCAGAATGGAAATAACTGGATAGACTCAAAACAACCATGTAGAAGCTGCTTACTTAGAGTGCTTGAAGCTGGAGCTAAGAACATAACTGAGATATCCTCCCTTACCTAGTATTTCCTTTGAGAATCATTAGTTTACAGGGTTTTTACAAGTTCTTTCTCTAACTTTTTACTTTTTTTTTTTTTTTTTTTTTTTTTTTTTTTTTTTTTTTAATTGTGTTCTGTGGGTGAGAGATCATAATTTTAATGGCAAGAAACCTAGAGTAACTTCTGGTGGCAGAGGATCAAGAAGACTGAAGGGATTTTAAAGGGCTCCCACTTTATAGAGTTGGACTGGTGTCAGCAGTATCATGTAGCTATTCTGGGATCCATTTGAGGGCTGTTAATTGTTCTGTACGTTGCAGAAACCTATCAATAGTAGAAATGCTACCTGCTGTTAACCATTTTCTGGCACATAGTTTAGTTTAGATACACAGTTTGTCATTGCTAAAGATCCAGTTCAGTGACTGATCCTTTTTTAGGAAAGAGTTGGAGGATGTGACTTAAACGATTTCTTGAATGGTAACCAGAATGAGCACAAAAGCCATATTTTTCCTTTGCTACTGATGGGCAGCTGCCAGGTCAGAAATTTGGCATGTGAAAAAGCTGAACTGAGGTGTACCTGGCTTTACTGCTGTCCTTTTGGGACCTATACATGATCAACAGGATATTTTGATGCCCAGAAGCAGGAAGCTGCACGCTTCACATGCACAGTGCCTTGTGTAGTTCCTGAACACAGTTTTTTTTGATATAAAAAAACAAGACCAAGGTGAGTGACAGGGAAATCAGGTGGTTCATGAAGAGCAAGAAGGTAATGGAAGGGGAATTGGATGCAGTCAATAAGAGATTTTGGGGAAGGAGGCAGCAAAGTAAAAGAAACAGAGATGACAAGTGAGGTTGAAAGGTGGCTGATGTGGTGATAGCATTGATAACATCCTGAGAATGTTAGTATCCGTAAATGATGATGTTCATAGATGATGAACACTTACAGTGTTCACATCTGGGGACTAATCTGACGTAAAGCACCTGTGCAGAACTGGCAGGTACCAGCTTCGTAGTTGTAGTAGTCCAGACTGTCTCCACTGTTTCACGGAAAAAATCCCGAAGGACTTGGAACAGCAATGAAAGAATTAAAAAGAAAATACCTCAGTGCCACTGCTGCCTTCCCTGGGCAGCTGGTGTGATCTGAAAGGCGTGGCTTACAGTGTATTGCCCCTTGCTGTTTGCCTGACAGCAGAGATGAAAACGGTAGTCTTCTTTCTTCCTTGAACATCATCCCCAGGCAAGCTGCAGGCACAAAAAGTCAACAGGAAGGACTGTACTATCCATCTTGCTTTTGCATTACGTAGGTCATTTTGAATGAGGGGAGGTATGAAAATACTTTTGTTTGATTCTAGCCAGTTTTGCTCTTACCCTTGCCTTGGGCTCCTGGGTTTTTTGCCACTTAGGGCTTTTTGTTGTCTGCTTTTTTGTATGCTAGCCATGTAGCTGAGAAAACTTTCGCTTTCCCACATGCTGCCCTTTTTCCACAAATAAATGCAGTTGTTCATGTGATTTTCTGTAAGCTCCGTATTTTCTGGTGCGCAAGAGCTTTCGCGTTTTGCTTTACTGCTATAATTTGCAGCTCTAGAAGTAGCAAGTCAAGCTGCTGAGGAATGAACTAAATGTTCAGCATTGCAATTGCACTTGTTTTCCAGCTGGGCAATAAGAACTGCCAGTACTAGCCTACAGCGATACAGAGCCAGTGGCTACCCTATACTGTCTCTGCTGTTAAGGTTGAATAATCATGGAAGTTTCAGAATCATCCCCAGATATCCCGAGACATCCTCTAGTTTAAAACCATTACCTCTTGTCCTATCACAACAGACCCTGCTGAAGAGTTTCTCCCCGTCTTTCTTATAAGCCTACTTTCAGTACTGGAAAGCTGCAATAAGGTCTCTGTGAAGTCTTCTCCAGGCTGAACAGCCCCAGCTCTCTCAGCCTGTCCTCATAGGAGAGGTGCTCCAGCCCTCTGATCATCTTCATGGCCTCCTCTGGACCTTCTCCAACTGGTCCATGTCCTTCTGATGTTGGGGGCTCCAGAACTGGACACAGTGCTGCAGGTGGGGTCTCACCAGGGCAGAGTAGAGGGGCAGAATCACCTCCCTCGACCTGCTGGCCACGCTCCTCTTGATGCAGCCCAGGATGCTGTTGGCCTTCTGAGCCGCAAGGGC
>WHYT01016800.1:251587-273376 GCA_009806455.1 Tetrax tetrax
ATGGAGTTATATTTTTTTCTGGTTGTGTTTTTGTTTTTTTTTTTTTAACTGAGCCAGAAATAGCATCATTACCGGTGTCGCTGTGGTAATAACACATCAGTGATGTCTGGAAGTGCTGAATAAATTTTTCTCACAGGAACAACCACAGTTTTCTTTCTCCCCACCCCCCCCCGGCACCACCCCCAGTAATCATTTCAATATTATAAGTTGATATACTAAGTTATCACTGAAATCATTATTAATGAGTGATGGTTTCCTTTGCCACATTGCCGTGGCAACTGGGTGACATGTTTGAGTAGAATTATCTGTTTCCAGATGGAGATCTTCATTCATAAGATTTGCCTACTGTCAATTTTTGCAGCACGTTCAACTTAAAAAGTCTTCCTCCCTTGCCCTTCCAAAGAGCTAGAGGTGTTAACTGCTTTCTGGTTTATATCCTGTGATGGGTTTTGTGGTGGGTGTTGTACTTGACAATACTTCTGTCTTTTATTTGTGGCTCATTTATGTTGTTTTTCTTTCAAGTCAATTCGGCTACTTTTCTTCAGCTCTGTATTTGCTGTGGCCATCCTGTAATCCCATTCTTCCCCCATTTGAGTTGTTGGAAATCTTCTCTTTTTGTATATAATATACCGCAAAATGGAAGGCAGTACTTCGTGTACACATGAAAGGAGCATAAAGTTTTGTTTCTCTTTATATATGATATACCACACTGAGTAATAGTGTCCTAAAATTTTTATCATATTCACTACTCAATTTTTAGTTTTGCACAGGAAAGAAGCATAAAGATGTTTCACTTTTGTTTTTGATTTAAAACTGTTTAGGAAAAATAAAAAGGGTATTACTCTTTAGCAAGATAGGGCAAGGTAAATATGCATAGAACTTTGCATAATTTATTTTATTCTGAACTTCTTATGGTTTTAAAGGTCTTGTTGAGTGCCATACTTAATTAGGTCCTACTTGATCTCAGTCAACATTTAAGGATTTCTCTGGGTTTGTTTCTGATCGCTCAGACCAAAATATCTCAAAATGCTATATTTACTTTAATAGAAATCAGAAGATGAAAATCAAAAGGTAAATTTAGCATCCTTTTGCAAATACCTAAAGGTGTTACCTTTAGGGAAGGCATCAAAGGCCCATTCCTCCAACCTGTCTTTAATCTAATTTTCATATTCACTTAAAGCCATTAATGAACATACACTCCATGACGTACTTCGAGGTCTGGCTGTTGCTTAAGCATCCATTCTTTTGCATTTGCAGCACTTTCATCCTGACAGTATCTTTAGAACAAGAACTGTCTCTTAAATAGCTCAAGATTTGTGGTTTCTGAACACTTTATCTTATATATATATATATCTTTTATATCTAGTAATGTAGTTAGAAACTTTCTATAGTATCTATAGAAGATAAATATTATCTTCACCTAGTCAAAAAAAGTCTGTATGTAGTTGTGTCCTCCTAGTAAAAACGTAATATAGCGCAAGACCTGTCTTTTGCAAATAATTACTTGAATTTAATTGCTACATTTAGTGTATTTGTGATAATAGATGTTGTCTTATCCGTGAAGAGCAAGGTGTTACGCGTTAAAATAATTCGTTTTCTGTTACATCAACTAGCAGAGTCCTCCCTAGGTAGGCTGCTCGCTACCACCTTTCCTCCTTTGCACCCTTTGGTTGCCTTTTGGTTGACTGCTCATTGCAGTCAACAGTCTTGGCTGGAAAAGTGCAAAATATTGACTGGTCCCATTGCTTTCAGGAATTGTTCTGCGTTTCTCATATCAGATCTGTACTTGAACATGCTTGTGATGGGACCATGCAAACGAAGACATTTTACAGCTTAGCTTGATCCAGGGGGGCAGAAAAAAAAGGCGTTCCACATGAATGTGAAGGGTAAAATTTGTATCACTGAGTACTATAAATGCTAGAGGGAGACCTGTGAGCAAAATCTAGTGTTTCTCCTCAGATTGCACGAAGGTTATATAGGTATAAATATCAACTTTTTAGCTGTGATTCGGGCAGTTACTCCTATTTAAGCAGCCTAGTTCAGTGACTACTGAAATTAGTTAGAGGTGTGATTTTTTCTCAATGTGTTGGCTAGTTCAGAAAGTGGATATTTCCAGGTGTGCCTCCTCGTACCTGGGAAGCTGTAGTGCTTGTAGTCAGCTGGATACTCCTTATTCTTTCTGTGGCAGTATAATTACTTGGCTGTTTTTTTTCCCCCTTTGAAAGTGGAATCATATCTATTTATACCTCCCTCCAGCAAGAGACTACTCAGTATGAGATAATGTTGCCAATATATTGTATTTATGCTGCCTATTTTAAGGAAAATATTTTGCCTATGATAGGAAATTATTAGAACTTGTGAGTCATAACATTGCTTTAAACTTCACATTGCTGATCCCTTCCCTTCATCTCTGTGTGCATCTGATAAAACAGTTGTTCATGGCTCAGTCCTCTCTTCTGCTCCCGTTAACTGAAATTAGGTTGATTGCTTGCTTTCCGCAGGCCAGCGCTGGTTTTGCCCGTTTGTCTGATATTGATACGTGCACTACTTGCTCAAAACACGTGGTTTTGATGGAGTTGCTAGCTGCGTGGCACTCCTGTCTGTTAATCATTTATTTAGGTGCTGAAGGCTGAGTGTTGGCTACTCAGTCTGCTTCTTCCTTCATGTGCCTCGTCCCCAGGAGGTAGTCTCTTGGCCTTTAAGGCAGGTTATCGGCTTTAGACTGCATCAAATTTACATTGCTTTTTGAGATACAAGTAGAGATTTCTCTTGCCCAAGCACATACCATATAATAGAGCCATGACATTAATATTAATTTTGTAAGACACTTTCTGTTAAAAGAGTAATTCTGCTAACATCTACAGAAGCAAGCGTCTTCTGCTTTGACCTCCTGAGTTTCTTTTATCTGTATTCTCCTAAGGAGAAGGTGTATTTCTCTGAAGTAAGACCTGCTAGTTGGCATGATGCGTTCAACTTGTCCTGAAAATGTAATGAAACATGACTGGATTATTTTTGGAAACTTTTTTGCTGCTGCATGTCTCAGGCATGAAATGTCCAGGCATCTGCACTTCTGCAGTTGGTAGGACGGAGAGAAGAGTAATGTCAACTGTGCTATGCTGCACAGATAATTGAGTAGGTATTGCATTCGTAAGTAAAGTATTGGGGGAAAGCATGTTTACTAACTCTGTGGAAATTGCACAAGAAATCTGTGTAATGTTCTTTCCCACCATTTCAGGGCTACTTGATGTATCTGGCAAATGATGCAGCATTTGAAGGATCTGTGCCTGTGTTCAATGTGAATTTAAAATTATGTTTTTGTGAACTTTTGTTGATAATGATTTCTGGAAAGAGTCACGTGGAGCTGAAGCTGAAAAGGCAGCGTAGCCTAGAAATTGACACAACCACAAAGACTGGGAACAGGCTGCCTGGGCAACTCAGGTAGTCCTTAAATGTCCTGTGTCCATGTCTTAATCCTTACCCTCGCTTAGCCTGACTCTGTCCACAGATTCTTTAACATTTATTGTTTTTATGGATCCTACACAATTCAGGGAGATCTCCGCTGAAGTTAATAGCAAGAGGAGCTCTAAAGAAAACATTGGACTGATTCTTGTTGAAGATGGTCACCTGACTAATAGAGATTAAGAAAAAGCAGATGCTTTTTTTGCCTCAGTCTTGAATAATACTGATAGACCTTGGGCTACCTGGTCCTCTGAGTTGGATACTGTCCCTCACAGCATCCTTCTGGACAAGCTTTCCAACTGTGAGATGAGCAGGTTTATGGTGCGCTGGGTGAAGAACTGGCTGAAGGGCAGAGCAAAGGATTATAGTGAACGGGGCTATGTCTGGCTAGTGACTGGTCACCAGCAGTGTTGGTCAGAGCTCAATCCTAGGGCCAGTTCTGTTTGATATTTTTATCAACGACCTGGATGCAGGAGCTGAATGCACCATTACCAAGTTGATGATACCAAACCAGGAGGTGCTGTTGACTCTCTTGTGGGACAAGAGGCCTTGCAGAGGGATCTAGATAGATTGAAGCATTGGACAGTCATTAATGGCATGAAACTTAAATCCAAATGCTGGATTCTGCATCTAGGATGGAGTAGTGCTGAGCACAAGTATAAACTGGGAGAGGAGTGGCTGGAGGGCAGCCCTGCAGGAAGGGACCTGGGGGTGCTGGTGGGCAGCAGGCTCCACAGAGGCCAGCAGTGTGCCCTGGCAGCCAGGAGGGCAAACCTCATCCTGGGGTGCGTCAGACGCTGCAGGACCAGCCGATCAAGAGAGGGGACTGTCCCGCTGCATTTAGCGTTGGTGCAGCCTCACCTTGAGTACCTTGGGCAGTTCTGGGCCCACCATGTAAGAAGGATGTGAAGGTCCTTGAGTGCATCCCCGGGTACCAACAAGTTCTCAGCTCAGACACCTGAACAATGGTACCTGGCAGCACTCTTGCGATCAGTTAGAGAAGAAATACAGAATTAAGTTTCCAAGAAAAACCTTCCTTCCCATCTTGCCTCCATCCTATTGAACTGTATCAAACTTTTATATAAAAATCTGATTATAATAATTATCAGTCATGGGCTCATCAGTGCCCTGTTCCACTTACTACAAGAGACGATGTCTTTCAGGGAAGCATCCCTTACGTACAGTCCGCGTAGGATGGTCTGCTGCCCGGGCGCGTGCTCGGTGTTCGATCACAGTTAATCTCTTGGAATAAGCAGGAGACGTGTTTCAGAGGTTATTTTTGCCACTGAACGTCAGGACCTCCATACCTTGCCTATTTTTTACAAGGCTGGGTTGAACATGCCTCTCTCTTTCATTAATGTGGACTAGCTGCAGGTTGTGCAAACTTCCTTTGTGCTATTTTCTCTCTCTCATCTGTTTTCCTATTCAAACCCGTACGTGCCACTGTGGGAGTTTTATGCTTTTTCTGCGTGTAGGTTTTATTGCAAATCACAATGGAGATCATTGAAGGAGTGAGAAAAATACAAGTTAGACATTGCAGTCAATCAAGTACTTCTAATTCCCAGGCTTTATTGTGCTCAGCCTTTTTGGTTTTATGAATTGTCGCCTCCAGACTACCTGACTTCCATTTAAAAAAGAAAACCAAATCAGCATTGTTGTTCATGATAACCAATCTAATAATATTGTCTTAAATTCTGCCATCTGTTTAGAGACTCTGCATCTGAGGTACTGCTTTTTGATAAATTCACAGTTTTCTTTAAACTCTATAATATAAAAAGCATATAGATTTAGACTAATGCAAAACTGTGTTGTATTTTTAAAAAAAAGATTGATTTTGAAAGTTAGACTTATACACTCTGTGGCTAACAGTTTCCTGAAAACAGACTTCCTTCTAAATAATTTTGATTTTTTTTTCTTTTTTTTTTAACAATACAGTAATCTAGAAAAATTTAGTTTTGTTTTGGTTTTCCCTTAGCAAGTGAGATAAATTGCTTGAAAACCCCCAAAAAATGATAACGTTTGTGCGGGTTCTTTTAATCTGTCCAGATTTTACCTTTTATTTATAGTGTTGTCTTATTTTATTTTGTATTAAGGTTTTCCACTTAGGTGGGGTGAAGTTTTTTTTTTTTTTCTTCTGCATTGTATATCCTGGCTGGAGGAGTCTGAGTGCAAAAGTCTGGGAGTTTTTCCTATGGATTCACGTGCTACAAAGATGACCAGAGCAAAAAACTGTAATAGGGGCTGAGAAAAGGCAGTGCTGGCACTGCAAACACCGTGTTCTAGGGCTGGAAAGAAGAGTTACCAAATCCCATCTTGTTCTACAAAAAAAACCCCTCGCCCTTTGTTCAAGCTTTGGGTGAGGCTCTTTAATTACTGTGGGGTAGCACTCGTATGTCAGATAATACTTCAGTACTGACACAGAAGCTGGGCATTTATTATCTGAAGAGCTGAAGTGCCTAGCAGATAAATATTAAGGACAAAACAGGAATCTTACTTCTCTTATTCCTGATTTTCACACTGGATTTCTATCTGGGTACCATTCATGTGCAGGAAAAATGCTCGTGGTGGGAGGAGTGGGGAGAGGAGGATGCTCAGAATGGGATCTTTTCTCCAGAAATCTCTGTGTGACTGTGCATTGTGTACCTTTTGCTTTAGCTCTGTTAAAACAGTGCAGGAAAAATGAAATTTAAAAAATGAGGTGGTTTTTGGTGTGGGTTTTTCCCCCCAGCTTTTAACTTACATTTTAAATAGCCTCTGTCAACATTGCTTTTCAAAAGAGGTTTTTTTAATACAAGGAACATCCATGAGCAGACTGCTCTCTGTAGTAACTACTGTACATTTCTTGTTTGCCCACTGATAAAAAAATTCAGAGAGGATGCAGGAGCAAAGAACTTGTTTGTATCAAACATGTTATGCAGAAGAAGAGAGATCTGGGGGAGAGTACATACTGAACATCCCCCTCTTTGTGGTGCCGTGGCTATAGTAGACGTAGAGCTACTGAACAATTGCTGGAAGCCAGAACTGGCAGTTCTTACTGAAGCTTCAGTCAGGAAAAACTTCCTTGGTATCAGTCACATTTAAGCCTTTGAAACTATATATGTGTAATTTTTAGTTGCTTTGCTTAATTAGGGTCTTTTCTAGTCAGTTGTTTTGGTTTTAGTTTGTTTTTTTTTTTCCCCAGCTGCTGAACTACACTGGTTCAAATTTTTTTTCCTTTTTTTTTTTTTTTTTTTTTTTTTCTTGGTGCTCAGATGAGTATAGGATCAAACCAGTGGAAGAGGTCAAATACATGAAAAATGGGGGAGAAGATGATCAGAAAATAGCAGCCAGGAACCAAGAAAACTTGGTAAGGAATGAACTTATCGCTTATCTAATGAAATTACGTGGCTCTGCTTTTGTAATGAAATACGCGACGTGCAGCGCATTTAAACTACAGCTTACACGCGGCAAGAGGATTTCCTCAAAAATGTCATAACTCTCTGCGAAGCTCACATATAAGGTGCAGAATATGACTCTTTCCTGCTTGTCTTTCTGAATTATGCTCTACCTGATCTTGGAGTGAGTGCTTCTGCGATTACATTTGCTCACCTCCTTCGCAGATCCAAGTACACGTGCTTTGAAATGTATATGTCTATATTGCAAACGAGTTGGTAGTAAAGCAGCAGTGCGCTGCCATTAAGAAAATGACCTTCTTATGTAGATGTTATTTGCTCTGTGATTTCTGGTTTTACATATTTTACAATTCACAGGGAATGCAGTCTGGAGTAGAAAAAACAATATATCTGTAACACAGCAGTCACAAGAATAATTGTGTGTTTGTTTCTTTTTCCCTGATCTGAGCACCTTGCTGGCTCATAGTTCCATTTACAGGAAGGAAATCTCAGGTAAACTCTTGAAATAACTAGGATACTGTTGAAGCGGCTTAAAAATCACAGCTGAGTCAATTCTGGCATTTCTGAGAGTTGTTTCTTCTCTTCTAAAGCTGAAGGAATGTTGATTTTGTAATTGGCTGACTGGGGCTTTGCCTGGTTTAACTTTTTGAAGACATCTCGCAATTACAAGAGTTGGGCGCAACATTTCACATCTGGTTCTACTGATTCATTTCAGCTTTTCTTCATGTAGGATTGTTGGGTTTTTTTCCCCCTCCATCAGTAAGACCAACAGGGGAACATCATCATCAGATTTCAGTGGAACCATTATCACCAGCTGAGGATTTGTCTTTTGCCATCATTGGGCAGCTGCACAAGAACCCACCGTTTGGGATTTTTTCTTTTCCTAAAGATGTGAGTGAGCTCCATGCAACCTGGATACTTTATAGTCACTCTTCTAGACACACATTCTTGCGTTACAGAACTACACAGGCATTCCAGTAGTAAATAGTAGAGTTTATTTTGCTGTGTGCTGTCCTAACCTTGGTGTTCAAGTGATGGTTGAGCAGCACACAGCATGATTTTTGCTTCAGTCTCCAGATTAGGTATTTGCCACCTGCAATTTTGCATTGCTGATGCTCCATTGGACAGTGCAACTTCAGCTGGCAGCAAGATTTTGGGATTTTTGAGGGCCTCAGAAACATTGCTGAGAACGCCGCCTATTCTAGCAGCATCCGTGGTGTATTCAGCATTATCACCAATGTAAGCATGTTTGGTTTGAACTGGAAGAGGAGTAACTGCAAGAATTTTTTTCTCATTTTAGAGATCCCAGTTGGTAAACAGAGAAAAAGGAAAAATGAGCCCAATCCTCATTTTTTTTTTTATAAAATTGGAAGAAGTCTAGCAGTTTAAATTTTAAACTAGCCTTCAACTGTATTTAAATCAGAGTATTTGGAGAAGGTAACATCCCACCTGAATGGCAACGAGGAAGAGTCCAGGAAATCTCAGATCTTTTGAGATGACGCAGTTGCTGAAGTTGTATTCAAAATTAGATACAGATATTTTGCACTGTGGCTGGTGCCTGTTTTCTTGTAGCATCTAGACGTTTGCATGATTAAATTTTGGAAGAGAGATTTCTACTGCACAGTGCTTATTGTTTTATTATTGATGGGTCATGCTTGATGGGAGACATAAGATTGTTGGAAAATATAACTTAATATGGAGTTGGGGGACTGTAGTTCTCTGGCATATCTATTGGGAGAAAAAAAAAAGACAATAACAGAAGATCTCCAATCAAACAGGATATATATAATTTAGAAAAAAAAAAACCATCTTGCACACCAAAAAGGCTTTATTTTCTTTTTCCTCCTTTTACTATAAGGAGATTACATTGTCTGTAATGTATGCAGCTTTTTAATCCTGGGAATTGTCAAGTCCTTGTCACTCCTGGATTTTTTAAAGGGGTTTCACTGTTTGAGTTCTCCTTAGTAAACATGTTTTAGTTCACTGCTTAGAAGATGGGTTAAGCTACCCATCATTCAGGCTTTAGTTTTCTTAACATGTGAAAAATTGGCAAGCGCTTACATAATCCTGTCTTCTCATCAGCCATTTCCAGGCAACAGAAATTTTAGGAGCAAGAAAAGGCGGTGGGAGAATCGACTGGCCCTTTTCCCTCCTCTCTCTTGTTTCTTAATCCCACATTTCTTTATTGTCACAGGGCTGCTAATTCACATCTCCTTCAGAAATGCAGCCCAGATGAGATATATAACCTGCATGTTGTTATAGCCAGTTCCCTGGGAACTGCTGCGCTGTGGCTATCTTATCCTCTGATACTTGTGCTTAAATTATGTTTTTCAGATGCCATCGAATTTTTCGGTTCCATTATCATCACTGTTACTTTTTTAAGGTATTTTGAAGTCTCACTTAAAAAAAAAAAATCTGTGCTCAAGTGAAAATAAAATCTCTTCCCTTATAACTTAGGCTCTTTGATGTGTTGCCATCTCTGCCTTTGGTGTTGCAATATTTCTGAGTCAGGAATAAAAAAAAAGGTCATGCAAGTAGATAAAGAGAATGGGAAGACATAGCGGATTCCAGGCAAATTGCCATTTTGTACTGGGGTCCTGTGGTCAGGATCCCAGGCTTTTATTCTCTTTAAGGAGAGAGCTGGAGATGGGCTGGTGCAGGCTATCCCTGGGAGAGAGGAGGCTTTGTCAGTGAATCACCATCTTCTCAACTTCAGCCTGGGGCTTAAGCAGGGCTCAAAACTTGAGCAAGGCTGACATTGTAAAGCAGAAATCCTCCTCAAATGTATTGACAATGGGAATGACTGTGCTAGGGCTGTATGCCGGGTGAAACAGAAGATGCTCCATGTGAAGACACTTTCTGGCAGAATCAAAGGCCTTCTTGAATTAAAATGTAGGCTCTTGACAGAAGGAGAAAAAAAAAGGTAATAAGAAAAGATGAAAAAGCCAGGCTTGTTTCAGACTCTGTCAGAGTCAGTTTTTGTTTTCCTGTGGTCCCCTTGTATCCATTGATCTGATTCACTTCTTTACGCAGGTTGTTTCTGCAGTTCTCCACTTGCCACTGGGATCTCTCTGGTTCTGGTTTCATTTCTGGTACCTCTGGCTTCCAGCACCTTCCTGGGCATCTTGACTGGGCATCTCCACCCTCAAAATCAAGCCAGTTGTGTTGCCCTTGGTGGGGAAAATCTTGAGCTGACTTCAACACATCCTTGTAGCCTGCAGATAGGAATGGGATGTAGCAGGATTAGCTGCTGGAGACCCAGGGGTACGCTGCACGCTGGTACTCTGCACCACGCGCTTTAATAGCTGCTCAGCTAAAACAGGGACATTTGAATCGGATCTGTAAAGAACTAGTAGAGAGATGAAAGAAAGAAGTAATTGTACTGATTTTCAAGACTATATACATTTTTTAATCACAAGTGTGACCAAAATAAATAACACGTTTTACCATTTCTAAAGATCTGTTAATTTTTTGTTTGGAAAGGACTTGCTGTTTAGCTCTACACCATCATGTTAAATATACAGAATACAATCATAACAGCCTATTTAACATTCATAACAGGGTAAATTTAACTCTGGCAGCACTAATGGCTTTCCATTGTAAAATTTTATTGCTGAAAAGGTAAAATAAGAAGGTGTGTCATATTTGTGCAGCTTAGCGTTGCTTTGGCAAACTTGATGAGCTCTATCAGTTTTCCTCTGAGACGGTTTGTAATAGTACGGGTACCTCTGAGAATATCAGATACCTAAAGCTGCACCTTTTTGTGTTAGGAAGCTAACTCCGTATTTATTGCAGTTCAGTTTTGTAACTTTTACTAATAGAAATCTTTTTCTGGTCTGCATTGGCAAAAAAGGCTACTTATTGGGATTTTTATCCTTTGTTATCCAAACTCTCAAAAGAATTGGACATAATCTTCTGTTTTGTCTGAAGCTGCATAGTGAAATTCCGTGTTAGAGCTTGAGATTAATTCCTGCTGGAGCTGGAAGAAAATTGCCTCTCTCTGTTGCTCTTGCTATCTCTCACTCCGCCTTTAATAACACAAACAATGTTTTGCCTTTTTTTTCCCCCCAATAAGTATAAATTTCCACTCTACTTACCTGCAAATGTAATTTTTCAATCTTGCGTGCGCTATTATTTCCTCAGTACGTCTCGAGCTTCTCAGCCCAGACTGTTCTCTGTTTATCATTCAGCTCCGTTGTCGCAAACCCTCGGTATCCATAGCTCTCTATTCAACCCTAGTTATCATTTTCTGCAGTGATATGTTAAAAGCAGACAGTTGTATCTCATAGATGAAGTCTATCAAATTAAAAACCTAGCAGAAAATAAGGAATGAAGCAACTTCAGTAACAATATAACATGTAGTGCTGCTGTGCATAATATAAATCTTTAAATAGATATGCAAAACATGTATTATAGATACATCCCTGGTAAACGTTTTGTGATGTGCAATGTAGATATTGACATATGTCTGAATTCCAGATTGATTTAGGAAAATATCTTTTTAATTCTATTGCTAAGCTACTCTATCTAGGTGGAAAAAAAAAATAAGCTAAAAAGACATCTAGCTAAAAGAAATGAGCTAGCCACCACTCTTTGGGGTTAAATTTATTGGGGGTTTGTGGTGTTTTCCTTTCTATATATGCAAAATACCACAAGTGCAAATTTAAGCATGGGAATACAATTCATTTTGTACTTTAAAGCCACTGCTGCTTACTATTTCTAGATAAGCTTTGAGTTGCTGTTCTAAACGTGTAACTCTGTATTATTTATGACAGCACTGGTGAACACAGTACATTGGTGAAGAGCTTTGTAAAAATTAAAATTAGTATCGGATTAATGTATACTACAGTGCTACGATTTCCTAATTATTTATTTTAAACCATTTTGCAATGATAATGTGTTTTGAAACAGACCATTTTCAGGATAGAACTTGCTTGTACTCTGCTTATAAGGGGAGAGAAAGCAGAAATGCCCAGGACCAACAGCTCTCAAGCCCTTAGAAAGAAGAGATTTTCTGGTGATTTTTCTACCCACCCTGAAGAGTTTTTTGCATGTTAAATCCTGTGTTGACCCCTCATTTGGTTTCGGTGCTGTATGCAACATCATCCCGGAGACCCTGTCCCACCGTTGGTGCGGTGTCAGCTCCAGGTACAAGCGTTGAGGCTATTGCATTGTGTTTGTTCATTATCCACTTTCAAGGATGGATATCTAGCTATTTCCTATATATAGAGGAGAGGCTATCAACTTGTCTGCCTCTTGCTGCCCTGTTTTCCCTTCTGTTTTCAGATACAAAGCTCAACAAAACACTTGAATGTTCTTTTGGCTCTTGTGTTGGAATCCAGGCAGGGAGAAAAGCACAAAACACACTGAAAAATACAGCTTGGGTCATTCTGGAAGGGGAAAAAAAAAAAAAGAGACACCCTTTTTCTTTGGTTCTTGTGGCATAAGAGTAACAAAAGGACAAAGTGAGCACGGCCAGATGAGCACAGAGGCTTGAGAACGTGTAGGGGTTCCTGCGCCGCCCACCCATTGCATCTCTTGTAATTCTGAGAGCTGGAAAAAAGAGCAGAGAAGTTGAGGGCTGTAAAGCAAGGCTACTCCCCCACACTTTTTCCCACAAGGAGAGCAATCTGCTTTGCCTAAATGCTGCATCAGCCAAATCCTGGGGCCCTGAGGGAGGTCTGTGGAAACAGGTCTCACAGGCTCATCGCAGACCAGCGCAGAGATGCTCCCCGTCTGGACTGCTCCCTCTCTCGAGTTCAACAAATAAACCACAGCGTGAAAGCCACCGCTACAAGACACAGCTACAGAATAAGTAAGTAAATGGAAGCCAGGGATTAAAATTGAAGAGAACTAAATGAAGGAGTGATGAGCATAATATCAAGCTCCTTTCTGCCAGAGGTGGCAGGGTTCCTGTTAGGATAAAGGAGGCAGCATCCCGTGCCCTGGGGCTGGCTGGGGCATCCATGAACTTCCCTGCCCCGGGCGCCTGCAAGGGCAAAAGTTTTGTTCCCTCGAGGCAGGGTAGCTCTGAGCAGCACCAGGCCAGACCAGGCAAAACAACGCACCCCACTCAGTGAAGAGGCATTTGGCCTTTTACTTTCATGAGATGATACCTAAGAAATTCCCCTGGGAATATATAGTTGTTTATCAGATGTATTTTCTTCCAGTCTTCATCGGTAGAGTCTGGATCTGTGCATTTTATGCTGCATGTACTCCCAGGTTCCCTCTCCCAGGGAAATTAAAATCATAAAATTGTCCTCTGGATTTTATTTTTTTTTTCCAAAGTATGGGATCCTAAATGAATACTACCCTGTCACTATCAGTACTAAGTAATTACAAGATCTCAATTTTAATAAACCAGCCTCTCTGATGTTTTTTGGAAGAAATGCATTTGCAGCTGAAATAGAAGTGGACAGAAAAAATCTTGTTACTAGAGCCAGTTATTTTAAATACCATGCAATTAACTTATTTCCATATTGCCCATTTCATTTCAAAATTGCAGTGATATTCTTCAAAGAATGGTTTCTCATAATGAATTTATGACAGTTTTAGCTCATTTCACTTACAGGTCACTGCATATTATATAGACATCAAAGTAAATCATAGCACTGAGTATTAATATTCTTTTTCTTCTGGATTCCATTAAAAATGGTTGGGGGGGAAGAAATATTAATTTATCTGCTAGTATTTAATTTTTTAAAATCTAGAAAATAAGTGGATACTATTAATAAATATTTTTAGCAAGTCAGACAATAATATAAAACTGTCTGTGCTCCAGATACATTTCTTCAGACTAGACCTTGTTTCAGTCTTCAGCCTCCGTTAAGTAAATCTGTGCAGTGTCCTATTGCAAGGTAGAATGATATGATTTGTCAGTCTCTTGATGGATGTGATTTTAAAGTAGGAAGTTTTAAAAAAATACAATGATGTATTAAAATAACAGTGTTCAGAAGCAGCATGTGATTGCAGCCTTGCTAGTGTTTGGTGGGGGAGGCGAGGGGGATAGTGGTGAAGGTCTGATGCCCAAGAGCCTTGGGCAGTTGTCAGGAGCAAGTTTTCAGGACCAGCTACGTTGTCGGTGTAAAGGATTCTTGCAAAACCTGCAGAGATGTTCCAGTCACTTGTTGGAGCAGATCATTTTCCATACTGGTCATGTTTTTTCCACGCCCGTGTGATTTTAATGGATGGGTTTCTGCCTGGGATTATTTTTCCCGCTCTGGGAAGCTGATGCTGTTGAGAGGAAGATGGGCGAGGAGCTGTTGGTGAAACAGAGGAGTCAGCAGCAGTGGCAGGGTTGCTGCTGGGAGTGAACGGTGCTGCTGGCTTTGAAATCCTCTGCTGGTATGAACTGCATTGCTCTGCTCAGGGTCCTCTTAAAAGTCCAGCGGAGCTGCTCTTCCTTCACTGTCAGGCACTGGCTGAAAAGTCACTTTGCCAATGAAGTCCTTTGTCACAACAGTCCTACCTAGGACCTCAACTGCAAGTCATTGCCACTCGTTGGCTGAAATGTGTCAGACTTCTCCAGACCGCATAATCCAGGGTTTGTGGATGCCAGCGTCTGAAGCCCAAGCGGGATGCTACTGCGGTGAGGTCCAGCTGTGGTGGGCGGATGGTCACGATGATGTCTCTCCGTAGCCCCATATATTTGGCCCACCGGCAACCACAAATCTTCTCAGTATTGTCATCCTTGTGCTTGAAGTTGTCAAGGCCACGGGCGTTGTGTGTGTGTTCTGGACATGCAACTTTCAGTGCTGCTCTCCAGGAGGAGGTACAGAAGTGAGTGCTGCTCCCTATAATACTTCATCGCACACTTTGCAGTGAAACAGCCTGCATTGCAGTGCTGCCAGCATCCCCTGTTTAAAAATGAGTCAGCTGACCAAAATATATTGATTATATATAAAATTTGTTCTTTAAAAACATTATACATAAAGCTCTGGAAGTTTTTTATTGAAGTGTTTCTTCCATGATTGTGAGGACTGCAAACTTTTTAACTTTTCCCTCTCCCCATCCCTCTTTTTTTTTTTTTTTTTTGTTTTTTTTTTTTTTTCTTTTTATTTTTTTTTTTTTTTTCTGTCTTTCTTTTTTGTTCTTTTTATTATATTTTTAAGAGCTTGATCATCTCAAAACTTGAGGAACTGAAGCTTTAAGAAAGATGAGCACTAAGATTTTGAAAGCTGTCAGCAGTAGAAGCTCTCTATATCCTCTGTTTTGGTACTTGCTTTTCAGTGATTGCCTGATAGGTGTTAATTATTAATTTTGCTGTTTTGGAACAGAGGATAAGACAAGATAGAGGCAGAAATGAACATAAAGAAATGCCTAAAATAATCAAAGGTTGCTGTCAGAGAGTAAAGCTGGCAAATTCAGGCAGCTGTGCTGACTGCTAGCCTGAGAGCCCCGGGGTGGGAGTACCACTGACCACTGGTGAGCTGTGGCCTCCTGTCCTCCTGCCTCCTTTTGAGAGCAGTGAGATAGGTGTTCATCCTTTCGTCTGTTCAAATGTAATTATGGATGATATTCTATGGGTTTGCTCAAGCTTTCTTTTTAGGCATAGGACTCCTTCAGTTGAGGTGGTTATGGAGAAAAGGTAGGGCCCAGGATTTACGTATCTGGTGAGATGCTGATTTCAGACTCTGTAAATGGACAGAGCTGACAAGCAAATTTATCCGTAGATGTTTCATTAGGTATTTATTCATGCAGCCTCAGTGATCTCTTAGTCTTAGTTTGGGTACAGTATTGCACCTGGAAGAGAAAGTTTCAAAGTGCTGAGAGATGGGATGTGCCATTTTAGACCCCAAGCCAATACTGCATTTATTAATTTTGATTTGCAGCACCAGCTGAGGGGGTGCCCTCGGAGAGCTGGGACATTCCGTGTTGGTTTCAGGCAAACCTTTCTTACAGTCAGTGCAGCTTTGCTCTAACTTGTTGATAGCGTGGCTGTTTTTTTCAGTAGAAGTAGTGAGGGTTTTTTGTGAACTTCCCTAACTAAGGTCTTTAAAGACCAGTTAAAAGAGGTGAACTTGAATTCAGTCAAATGAACTGTTGTCTGCTGTATGTAGATGTCCAGCACCCAGTTCTCAGGATTTAATGCTCTGCAGTGGCTGGGGTCCTGTGATGGAATTTTCCTTCTCTCTCTCTTTTCCTCCTTTTATCTTTATCCCGTGTTTCTTTGACCAACGGCAACCCTTTGATCCTTTTATAGAGAAATGCATCTTTAAAGTGGCTTGTAGCACCTGAGAGCTCAGGTTGCTCGCGTTGAATTATGATGGCTTCATATAGATTTGGAGATCAAATTTAAAGGAGAAGACTGACTGTTATGAAAGGATAGGATTTGTTCATATTTTTAAGGAAGAGATTGTTTCTGCTGTCTTCTGAGGTTGGTGACTGCTGATTTGATCTCAGATGCAGCAAAACAGGTGATACGATAGCAAAGTAGACCTCAACATCTGTGTTGGATGTCTCTCTCGGGTGGAATTTAATGCGTCTTCCTGAGTGACAGGCAAGAAAGGTGGCATCTTCTGTGGCCAGCAGAGCTGCTAGGGTGAGTACAGTCCAAAGCCCCGAAGAGGAATCTGCGTTAGCGGCTGCTGAAAGCAAGCTGGAGTTAAGTGACCATCCTAGGAAAAGGTTGGAAGGGTAAGGGAGGAAGGGCAAAATAGGAAAAGGGAGCAGAAACATTACAAGGAGAGGTGAGAAGAGATTCAGAGGGCTCTTTGCAATCCTGAACTTCTCAGCTTGCCCTAGTTGAGGAGAGGCATCCTTCCCGTAAGCAGTGGGGCACCCCAGTGAGACACACACCTCATTGTGGGATGTAGGAAGACATTTGGGTTTCGTTCGGCAGAGGAAGCCTACCACCAGCAAACGTCTTACTCTGCATTAAATCTGCACGGCAGTAGCTGAGGGTACTCATCATCTGTAAAAACAGTTTTGATAGGGCTTTTCTGATGTAGGTGGGAGCTTATTCATAGCATTTCTTTCCAGGTATTTTGCGAGCAGTTTAGTGATTTTGTGTGATCGCACAGGGATTGCTGGGGTCAGACCCTGTGTTGTCCTGCAGGAGACAGATGTGTTCCTGTCTCTCAGTGCTTCGCTACTGGCCGTATTGGTGTGGAGCATTTCAAGAAGCAGGTCAGAGCTTTTGCCATGAACAGCATGTGATAGCAGCACGTTGCATATTCTAGTTTGTCATTATTTGGAAAACAAACTCTTCTAACATCTTTTTCAAATTAGCATTTTCAGTTTTGAATTTGCTACTTTTCTCTAAAAGCCCCATTGCTCCTCTGCTATGGGATTAGAAAGCAGCAGCTCTCAATCCATTTTGCACTATTATTGTTTTGAAATGCACACATTTTGTCTCCTTTTTTACACAAACAATGCCATTATTTTGTGTGTGTGGTTTTTTTCCCCTGCTTATCTCGGTTATTTAGTAAGAAATGTGAAAAAAATGCTTTTAGAACAACATGCAGTAGAAGATCCAAGAGTGAGGAGTACTTGCAGGAATAAAAGTTGTAGCAGGAGAGCACTAATTATTTAACTAATCTTCAAAAAGACAATGTCTATTGTACTGAGTAAGCATGAAATATAATTTTTCTGTTTCAATAGTCGCTACTTTTGTTAGGCTTTCTACCTGTTAGGCAGTTGTATGCTCACATTGTTATTGAGCAGGAACATTTTTCATCACTGCAGCCGTTGTTTTATGGTTCCTTACTTGATATTTTGATTGTGCCTCATCACAATATGTGAATGAAGTTGGTAAATATTTAAAATCCACCATGGAGAAAATGATGGCATTTTGTGTGAAATTATTTGAAACCCCAGTGGACATTTTTACGTGGATTTTTTTTTTCTCCTTTTAATTCTTTCAGGGAAGTGAGGGGTCTCTGCGGGGGCTGGGCTACCCAGGCGGTTTGTCAGCTTAGGCTTGCTGGGACAGTGCTGCAGTGGAGGCTGGATGTGGGCAGAAGACATCCTGATTTAATCGTGTCTTCTCTAGAGAAAGGGAAAGCAAGCTGGAGACAGCTGTTGGCAAAGCTGGCTCATTGAGCTCTTCAGCCTTAATTACTGCATGCTCAGGGAGACAGTCTTGGCAAATCCAGGTGTCACCAAGACCTGGCATGGACTGGTAAGGTGCTTCCCCATTTGCTCTGCTGCTGCTGCATATTTTGGGACTGTTGGGAGGAAGGTAACAAAGTTTTTGAGCCAACGATGATCCACCTTACCAAAGGGGTTTGCTGCTGCTGGGGCAGCCACTGCAGAGGTCTGCAGAGTGGTGTGAAGCCATGGGATGATCCACAGGGAGGAGGTGAGTGAACAAAGGGAGGGGGGATTTATTCCTCGTGGTGGATTGTGGATAAAAGCATGGGGTCTTGTCAGCTGCACACATGGATAGGGGAGACTTTCACGGTGTTCTTGAGGTGTTTCCCTATACGAGCTCCCTGAAAAAAGAAATTAGAAATGTAATAGACCTGTGAAGGGGAAGGAGAGGGTTATAAAGCTAATGTTTTCAGGCATTATGTTTTTTTTTTCATATTAACTGAAATTGGGGGAGTGTTTTTCTTTTTATAAATGAGACTTTTGTGTTGTTATTTGTGTAGGATGCCTGGAGCATCAGTTAGGCACTTGCCAAATAGAGTCAGCATAAACGATTTTTAATCTTACAAAGTGGAAGGTGGCAGCTTCTGCTTAAATATAGGGATGGAGGCTGGAGTTGGGATTGTGTGAGTGTTCAGAGTTTGCATCACTTCTGTGGCAGTAAACTCCCTCTCTGGCAAGTGGTGAGGCACTGCTCATGCTTTTGGCATTGCTGCCTGCTCCGGCTAGTCGATGTGAAATTCCCTGTATCGCGTATCTGCCTCCAGCTGAACTAGGAACGCTTCAGCCACCTCTAATGATAAAACAATCAGTGATAAAACGATCTTTCCATCTGTACTATGTGTGCTTAAACCTGGTCTGGAAGGGGCTCAGCATGATTTTTTTTTTTTTTCACTATAATTTCACTTTTCTGCTTCAGCTGTTCCCCTTCACTTTTGTGGATAGCCAATACCAGCTGCTCTGTAGGCAGCGGGGAGACTCAGATGCGTGTGTTGGAAGGGGTTTCTGCATCTCAACTGCTGGAAAGAGGAGGAAAGTGGATTGGGAGAAGAGGAATCAATGTAAGATTATAACCTTCAAGGATTCAGGATTTTTTTGTTTTTTAAGTAAAAAGGAAAACAAAGTCAGGGAGAAAAAACTTCTTTTTTGGCTTTAAATTCTTTGCTCCTTGCTCCCATAAGAAGCGATATTAGAGTTCAACTGCAACTCTGGTGCTTCGCTTTCATCTCCCACACTTGATCTGCGTGATCTGCGCTGGCTGCTTACGTCTGCGTGCTGCTTTATCTAGTATGTAATCTTTCCATGGGATAGCATCAAAGGCAGGCGGCTTTAACGAAAATGAACAAGCTGCTGGGTAGTCTATGCATGGGAACACAAAACCAATGCTTTTTAATAAGGTAATAATATTATATTTCTGTGTGTGTATGTATATATTTAAATGTAGTTTGTATTACAGCAGCACCTGAAGGCAGTAGTTGGGAATCAGAAGTGGCTGCTCTGCCTGCAAACACAGCAAAAAGAGGCTCATATATTACCAGTTCTTCCCAAAAGTTTCATCCCAATCAGCACTTTTATTTCAAAACCCACGTAGTTCCAGGGAAATGACCGGAGGATAAGTTTCCAAACCCCAGGTTATAAAATGAAATGCAAATGCTGGAGAGGGTAAAGGCATGGTATGCAGCAGAGCGTGATCTACCGCCCTCCTCTTCACCCAGTATTTGGATGTTGGACTCTGTGGTGTGAGGGGATGATTCCGATGGGAGTCAGAGGGAGCACACTGTGAAGCTACCTTTTTCCCTTGGTTTTCTTCTTTCCTTTAGCTATTTGGAGAAGTGAAGCTACTGTGAGACAGAGAGGAGGGACAAGTTTGACTGTCAAGCATGGTGGAAACCAGGGGATGCTTTCAGGGTTGGAGAGATGTTGGTAGTGTTGTCCTCCTGCCAGTGAAACGCTGTGGCTTTGCCAGATTGCCCTCTCTTTTTAGACCTGAAGAGCACATTGCCTTAGCAAGCATACCTGAGCTAAACATGGGAAACCCTCAGCCCTTTCACGTGACTGATGGGGCTCTATAATAACTGACTTCAGGTTGCTTCATTGATTCTAAGAGTGAGTCAAGGTCAAAACGTGCTTTATTTTTTGTAAGGGCTTGACTGGATGCATGAGTTTAGCAGCTTGTATACTTGTGAGATTTGTTGCTTTTGGAGATCTCCTGACTCTCTAAGTCACTCTGTCCTGCCCAACTTTTCCAAAGATTAGCATCCGTATGGGTACACTGTCTTCTGAAGCAGTGTTTACACTCATTTCCTTCCTAGGAAAAACATTCAGCGATGAAGCAGGAGTTTGGCAGCACTGTGGAAGCGGTGATGGCAGATGTGAGGAGATGGTGGCGTGTCTTTCCAAAGTACAGCTTTTTCTTAGCAAGTTGTGTACTTAGTTTTCTACACTCTCATTTTTTTTTTAAAAAACAAAAACAAAAAAAAAACCCAAAAAACCAAAACAAAAAACAAGAAACGAGCAGAAATCTTTTACTGAGCTAAAGGCATTGCTCAGTCTTGCAGGGAACGCAGCCGGGGCTGGCCGCCGGCCAAGCCTTTGCTAGCCGCAGCCTGCACACCACGTAACTCCTCTGAGAATAGCCCCGGTGCTCTTTTTTAAAAAGCCCCCCAAAAAAAAGATTTTTAGCAATGCATTGTCTTCACCTCTTTACAACAGGGATGGAGTTTTGAGGGGATATTTTTCCCCCAACGACAATGTCAGTTGTTTCACCCGTGCCTGCAGCGAGCCATAGCTAATGCTGAGACATATTTTTGGACTTAATGCGGTGAGTCACGGCTTAGCCATAAATTGGTCATGGGATGGAAAGGATACAGATTGTCTGTTACCCAGTGTCTAGTTTCAGCGATTTCAGAAACATGAGCAATTTCTCAGCTGATGTTAATTGGACTCATAACTCTTCCTGAGATGATCTAAGGCAAGGATTAATTATAAAAGTTCCTCGTTGTTAGAACATGTTTCTTCAGTTAAAGTTTAGCGTGCTTTCATTTTATGATTAGCATGAAAGAATTTTCCTCTACTTAAAATCCCTAAATACACCATTCTATCTTGCTATATGAATAGCTGTATTTATGAGTATCTAAACAAATCTGTTAAATGGGGAAAGCACATAAAAGGCCCATCGAGTGGACTTGCATTCCTTGTGGGCTTGGTTGTATTTTGGAAGCTGTTTTTCTGGCTGTACTTGATTTCTCGCTTAAATAAAACACACCATGGATTATTTTCCTTTCTTAATTTTAAAAATAAGTGATCTAACAAAATGCCCTTATAGACTTCTCCTTTTGTCTCCATAGACAGAGGCTTTTCCAGTGGCGTCTTGATGGAGATGGGGATCCAGTGGTCCCACGTTAAACTGCCTCCTTTGGTTGTGTTTCCTTAGAGGAGGCAGTAAGTGGAGCTTGTTTCAGAGTCTGTAAAATTGTAAAATTGTGAAAATAGCCATTTCACATCAACCTCATTGGTTCATCTTTTAGAAAACCAAAATAAAAATGGTCAAATGGGTATATAGAAGACTTGGTTTGACTTGATGGTATACAATCACAAAGGCTGGATGAGATGACGCGTCTTCTCTACATCCTTCTGTGCTTCTTATTTTCCTAGAGGTAAATTTTAGCAGATTCTCACAGCAATAATATCTGAATGTTCACTGTTAAGGATCCCTGTGCTGGTTTTGAGAACTTGTCCAGGTTTTAAATTTGTTCATTTTTTAACTTAATAATGCTTTTTTCTTGTGATTAAGTCACATAGCCAAATAGTGATGTCTTTTTTTTTTTTTTTTTTTTTTTTAAATTTT
>WHYT01016800.1:285592-313675 GCA_009806455.1 Tetrax tetrax
TTTTTTTTTTTTTTTTTTTTTTTTTTTCAAACTTCTGTGAGTGCTTTAAAACTGAGGAGATTCAAATCTAGTTCCTATGGCTGCCATGTTTGAAGGTTTGTTTGTTTTTTTTTTTCTAGAAAAGCGTTGCATTAACCTTTCTTTAAGCTCAGGTAATATAGTAGAAAATGGTTGGGGATTTTTGCCTGTAAAAAATTTAGCCGTAGATGTTTTTAGCCGATTAATGTTTTTAATAATCTGACACTACAGATCTCTCCAGTGTTATGGCCTGTACTTATGACTCCTGCATGATGTATGCTGATGATTACTATGAGAGTGTAAGTTACTGAATTGATTTTATGACGGTGACATGGAGCATAAAGCAGAGTTCACTTAAGGAAATAGAAGCGATGCAAACACAAAGCACTAAAATAATAACAGAGTCTTTCATGTCACATTGGGTGACAAACCACAGAGGGATTTGTAATTCAGTTTTCCGCTGAAACCCTTTTGTAAAATGGTGCTCCAGCATCACTCAGCCTCCAGTCCTCAGTGTCCCCAGACTTGGCCCAGTTACTGGTGAGACAGAATGTATTGGATCTGCTTTGAATTTACAAATGGTGACAGATTAATTTGGAAAGACAGATTACAAACATGCATCATGGCCACAGTCTGAGTCCTATAAAAGTGATGTATGGCTGGTGCAGAATGATAAAAATCCGTATCAAGGGAATAGCTTAATTAACTATTCTTGATTAAAGTACTACAGTATGTGAATTTAATAGCTTGTCTTCAAAAGCGCTTATTACTTTGGTGTATCTTCCTGGCAAATTGTGAGCTGCCAGAGGTTCTTTGTGATTAATTGAGTTTAGAGGAACTTAACACTGAGGTGGGAGATATCAAATAATTATTCTGCTCTTGCTTCAAGCTCATTGCCTCATGTGAATAAAGAAGTTGTCTGGAACAAAGTCATGGGGGTAGACTAGGACTAGGAGCGATAGCTGACAGGAAAGGAAAGGCATATTGGGGTTGCAGAGCAAGGACTTCGGTTGAATACCACCATCAAAATGTTGGGTGGTGAAATACTTAACAGGATTGCTATTCAAACTTCCATATTAGTGATTGATTTGTAAGTCATCAAGGTTGTTGGAGTCATGGTAGGTATGGAAAACAGAAGTTTATTGTGTCTCACTTCTGTCATCTTTTAGGCTGAGCAGGTCTAGTTCTTGAAGTGTTTTCTCGATGGTCATGCTTTGTGGAGCTCTAGTTGTTCTTGTGGTTCTTTGAGACCTTCTTGGTGCATGCAGCTAAAGAAAGTTGCGTATTCTGCAGCCCCTTACACCTTTTACATGCATTGGTATGATGCTTGTCTGTTTTGCAAGAGCGTAATACTGATGGCTCATGTCCAGCAGGCTTTTAGATCCTGTTCAGCAGAATTACTACGTAAGCTGGTGTTTCCATGTTGTATATGTCCAGTAGGTTATTCCTGCCTAAGTGTAATACCTAGCACTTGAGCCTTGTTGGAATCATCTCCTGTCTTTTTCAGTGTGTCTCTCTAAGTTGTCAGGATAAGTTTGAATTCTGCAAAGTAGTCTTTCCTGGCTTGATGCTCTCTGTGGTTTTGGAAAGCAGTTGTAGTCTCCAATTTATTATTATTCATCATCCCAGTCCCTGATGAAAATCCAGCTCTAGGACAGATACCAACAAAATCCTATTTGATACATCCCTCCATTTTAACAATGTGCCATTGTAAACTACTTTGTGTGGCTTCCCAGCCAGCTTTGCACTTATCCTAGAGTGCTTTCATCTACTAGGTCTAAACAGACAGACTTCGTTTTCCCAACTTTTTTATAAAAATTCTCAGAGACATGGTGACAAAAGCCTCATGAAAATCAAGGTGTATCACATGTTCACTGCAACCAATATAACTGAAATATGGTAGTTATATAAATATGAGGGGATTTTTTAAATTATACGTTTCAAGTACTGTTAGTTTACAACATTTTTCCCATGTAAAGGTTTTCCCTAAAAATACTAGTGCTACAGAATGGATGTTTGCTTTAAAACACAAGCTTAGGTTTTGAAGCATAATTGAAAGCCAAAGGGTGAATTTTGGGAGCTAGTTTTATTGCTGCAGCATAAAGAACATTGAATGCCTTCGTTATACAATGCTTTGGTATTAGCCAAAGCTCAGATTCAGTCAGTCTGATTAATTAGCACAGGCGTGCAAATAGTGAGCTTTATCATTATGATGGCAAAATGAAGTTAAGAAAGGATCTCCTCATTGTCCCCTTTTAAATAACATAAAAATTGTGCTTTACATTTCTTTTAGAATCAGTACCTCAAAAATATTTGTACTTTATCTCATCTAAAGAACTCTCCTGATCCCAATCAGACAATTTTCAGGGCACGTTTTCACTGTAAATAGGTAAATCTGGATGCATGAGCATTACTGCTGCTTGAAAGTAAGGTGGGTGAAAACCATGATCTTACAGCAGCTATCCTGGCTTTGAGACTGAGCATCTGCATATTGCAACTGCTCCAAGATGAAGAATTAGGTTCTTTTTCCTAGCATACAGGGGATCTTACCTTGACTGGAATTAGTGAAGGTCTTAGTCTTGAATAAAACAACAAATAGATACCGTTCCTTTGAGAGATACTCATTCCTCCTGGTACCCTCCTTCTCGGAGCAGGCCTTACTGCAACAGGTAGGCTCACGGAAATAAACAGGACTGGCTGTGTCTAAAGATGTTGTACCCTACAATAAGTAAATATAAAGCCCAAACTTTGTTAAGGGTTTGTCTGTGTCAATTATTCTTGGAGATATAAGTATTGCAGAAGCTACCTCTGCGGTTACACCTAATTGTAAGATGCCGTTGTTTTGTACTTTATGAGTGCTTTGAAAAAATTAGCAAAATCCATTAATATTGTGGGTGGTGAACTCATTTGAAATTGCCTGACGATGCTGTTATTTATACACAGTGGAAAAATCGATAAATTTAATCCAAGCTAAAACTGTCTGGCTCTCTAAAGGTGAAGGCTGCCTCGGTCGCTGAGGACTGGAAATCATTGCCTCATGCTAATTGAATAACATCCAGCAGTTGCGTGGCTGAATCTTCCAGACTGATTTGACTCACAGGGGCTGAGTAGCTAAATGAAGTGTATTTGTCATGCTGCAGCCCTGCAGGATTAAAAGCGCTTAGATTCATTTGATCTGATGCATTCCAACAATATTAAATAAGTCCATTTTTTATTGTCCTTTGCACCTTGTATTTTCCTGGCTGTGGAAGTCCAGCATCTTACTTTTTGGAAACTGAGCTGTGATATGAAAAATATTTCTGGCCAGTATTTCTAGCTCTGGCAGGGCTTGAAGAATTCTTGGCTGGCTTTTACAGTAGGCTGATAGCTTAGACCAAATACAACAAGAGGCAGAGTGCAGCATGTAGAATTAAATCATGTTACTTGTTATTATATTATTTTTCTTGTCTTGAAATTATTCACTGTATTCTGAGTTTTGTGATAAATAGACAGTCATTCTAAAATGTTTAATCAATACTTAGATGTTAAATAATTTTAAACAAAACATCTGAAGGATCCTTCTGTCTTTCGGCAAGATAATTACACTGGGAAATTTGCTTTCGTCATTCATTTGGGAAGTCCAATTTATTGAACTTTTGTGAGGCAGGATTTCTGCTAGCTGTGGTTTCTCCTCTGGAACCTTCTTTGCAGCCGTGTCAACAGGCACTATTTATAATCACACAATGACACAAGTTGCATAGTTTAAAGTCTTCGCAAAGGTATCTCATGGGTAGGAAAAAAGGGAAGGAGAAGGCTATCGTGTGGATGCAAAGCTATGGATTGACTACAATAGAGACATCTTTGCTCCTGCGCACAGTAGCATTCATATGTAAGGAAATAAAGGCTAACAAGGTAAGAGTAGGAACAGAGGACAACTAATGGTGCACAGCTTTCCAAAGAGGTAAGGTTTGAGGTGGAAACCAAGAGAGAAGGAAAGTTTCCCCCAGCCATGCCACCTCCCTGGGGCACTGGCTTTGGCACTTGGCGGGCTGCACAGCTTTTTGAACCAATTGTGTGAATGAGCGCTGCAAAAAAGACTTACGGTTTATTTTCAGGCAGATCATTGAGTTAATAGGACTCCTTACGGGGCCAGACAAGTCCTGTTCCTGGCAGGAATGTAGTGAAAGTCCATGGCTGAGACCCTGGTAGTGAGAGACCTCAGTGAAGCGGCCATAAATTGACTGTGAAACTGCACTCTTAATTAGAGAGGGATCTACCAAGAGGTAAATAAATAAATTTCAATATTGAAAACTGTTCTCTGAACATAAATTGCTTTATTAATGCTGGCCAGAGTTTCTGATCGGTCCAGGAGAGCATGTGCTGAATGTCTGTGGAGGCGACTGTGCAGCTCCCCTGGGTCTCTCGGGGGATCAGGGAGGCCAGAAGCCGCCCTCCCAGCAGGCTCACAGCAACGCGGCTAATATTAATTGAAAGTGATTTTAAGCTTCAGGAATTTGATGCTTAAACTGAATTCCAAATTAGAGGATTAGGAAGAGACCACCTTAATCATCTAAGTGTTTGAGCTCCCAGATGAGCCTTGAACATTCTCTGCACCTGCTGGCTGGTCAATGAGTTGCTTAACGTGCTTTCAGAAGTGAGCGGACAGGGGAAATAGCCGTGAGCCGTCTCAGTCTGAGGTAGGTGTAATCACAGATGGCTCACTGGGCACTGTCTGAGCAGCAGGAAGGTCCATAGATGGGCTGGAGAAGAGAGACGACGGGTGCAGGAGCTGCCAGGTTTGGTGCAAATACAGCTGTAAGCAGCGCACGGTGAGGCTGTTGTGTTTGCTGAGGCAAAGGAGTAAGCCCTGTACATAGTAACAGGCTTTCATGGTCCTAGAATATTAATAGGACGGTGCAGTGTTACTACTTGTGTATTTATAACTGCAAGTTTAGTGCGATGTGTGACTCCCTGTATTTCGTTTGGAAGAAACGAGTAGAAAAGTCTTAGCAGAAAGAAGTTTGTTTCCTTCTGCTCAGTGCACTCAGCTGATAGCTGTTGATTTAAGTGACGTTTAAACATCATAAAATGTACCTCTTGTGTTCCCCCATCTGCTGTTTGCCCTTCCTTTCTCAAGTGAAGGTTATTTTATCAATTCTACCTATACATGGCACATGCTTCCTGAGCTGGCCACCATGCTCTTCCTGTGGCTGGTTGCTTGCCCATCTTCTCCTTTGGCTTTCCTTCGCTGTGTCCCAGACATTTCAAACACACACGGTGGTGTCACAAAGAGTCCTTCCAACATAAAGTCATTCATCGTCATCATGAGGTTTAATAGCTACGAAGTTAGCCTCCAGCACTTGTGGTCTTCTGCTGGAAGAGTTGTGCAGACCGTGATTCAGGAGGGCGGCGTTGTGGGCACATGCACTGTTGGCTTAAGTGGGATTTAGGCACCTCCGTGAGATGGAAGGGGTCCTTAAACGCTTTGCAGATCCGGGAGCAAAGTGTGCCCTGGTCGAAGGTTACATCAGGAAAACTGTTAATGAATTTAAGAACACTGTTCGTTAGGGACATGCTCCATCATGTCCTGTCCCATAGCCTCAGTGATGTGGGAGGCTGGTGCTTTTCATGAGCAGAGTCAGGGAGTGAGAGCAGTTCCGTATTTCACTGGTAGGCAAAAATGCGATCCTGATACGCAGTTCACACCTCGGTTTGTTTCCAAACTGCTTTTGCAGTCCTTCAGATTGAGAAGCTTTATCTAAGCTTTGTCAGATTTGGCTGCTAAGTGCCAAGCGTGGAAAGCATGGTGTTTCCAGTTGTCTTTGTAGAACTTCTGCAATCTATTTGTTGATGTTCCTGATAGAGTTGATAAGCCTACTTGAAGGTCAGGTGTGCTCCTTGATAGGTCTTGGTGTTCTAGGTCTTGCTAGGTCTCTAGTCTGTTTTTAACAGTTGGCAAATACGGGCCAGAGAAAGGGCAAGGAAGGAATACATATCAGTGGGTCTCCACCATGGGTTGTTGGAAAGTTGGAAGTTTTGACAGAGCAAATGACATAACATGGTCTTTGGTTGGACATAGGTATAGAATCTGCAGGGAGCCCTGATCACCATGTCTGTGCTGCTCTTTATTTTGTCAGAGAGATGAGCAAGTGAGAAACATTAATCACAGCTTACTGATTTTTGATTTCAAAATAGATTTTATTTGTTAACATTCTTAGTAGCAATCAGGGAAGATTCTTGGCCTGTTGCAGCTGCTGTGCTTTTATATGGCTTACAGTGTTATAAAAAGGCAGAGGGATTATGGGGCTTTGGCGACTTTAATAAAATCTATTTTTGCTGTTAGGATCATTGATGTGGTATACGGTTTGAATTAAAGTTCTCATTATCACATTAAGATTAAACAAGGAGTTAATTAAGTGTAGGGCAGTAATTGAATACTAATACTGTAAACTGCAGTGAAAAATGAGACAGTATTTTCATACTAAGCTCTAAGTTTCTTCTCGTTGTAAGTACCACGCCTATGAACATGCATCAAAGTGTACTTCTGACTCAGGCAGAAAGCTTTTGTTGGCAGTGCTGCACCTCTGGGTAGTAACATGCCAGTCCATCGTTCTCTGAACACTCCTGTGATGGGACAACCCTGTTAAATTTTAGAGGTGCTTTTCTAATGTTTGCTTTCACCGGACTTGAGAAGAAAATAGAGTGTGTGTTAAAACTTGGCATCTGCAAATGGCTGGAAATCAACTTGCAGACTTGAAAGCTGGTTTTGATTAGAAATAGCAAAATTGAAATGATTCAAAAATGCCTGTTTTGCTTGTCGTGTGAATTTTATTAATTTTAGGAAGAGCTGTTGAGCTGTGAGTCATGGAACATGTGGATGATTTACTTTCTGATAATTCTCCTAGCACCAAATAATTATTTTTTTAAATAATCCAGGATTTGAGGCAGGAAGACAGATCATCCCCACCAGCGTTTTGTCTTGAGAGAGATCTTGAGTACTGTACCACAAATTTTATGTACCCATTAGAGAAGCTGAGCTCAGCTTATTTCTCCTGTAGCATTTATTTACTTCATTTTTTTGAAGTATGAATGCACAGCGTACAGATGTCCCCTGTATATGTGGTAATAAAACTTAATGATATTTCAGTGGCAAACCATGATTTACAGTAACAGAATGAGTACATTCAGAGAGAGCTTGCAGAAGTCAGACAGCTTTGAACTAATTTTGAAAGAGCTGGGCTCTTTCATCCTGAAATGTAGCCTGCTTTTCAAAATAAATGTACTTTTTTTAGGGAAACTTCAATAGTAAAAAGAGGTGGTAGAGCCATGTGCAACTGCTGTCCACTTGCTTACGAGCCTCAGATAGGGCTGCTGCAGGCAGAGACATGCATCTCTGAATACGGTAGGTTAATCTCGCTGGTTTGAGATACCGGATTAAAACCAGGAGCTTCTCTTGCTCTTAAATATGGCAATACATGTGATACGTCCTGACTTCAGCGAGGCTTTAAATACTGTGACCGAAACTGGAAGCATGCTCTGTAGGAGAGATGTAGGCAGATGGGAAAGAGCCCAGAGGGGAGTGACAAGAATAGGAGGTTTAGCAAATGTAAGCTGTAATGGAAGATGGAAGGAATTGATTTGTTCAGCCTAAAAATACAGAAGGAAATGCAAGTCACCCGATATATAAAAGGTTGCTTTAAAAGGTATGACAGTCAGTTTTTCTCTGTGACCACTGAGAGATGCAAGAATGCATCAGGCAAGGATTTAAGCTGTGTGGTAGGATAAACATTTGAACTTCTAGTGATATGGCAGAATGAAAGACAGGCTGTTGAGAAAACCTGCAGCATAGGAGTTCGAAGAACAGGTTAGACAGAAATCTACTGAAGTGGTTTGGATATATGCCCCATTAGATGACGTTTGGAAATGTCTTCCTTTAGTGGTGGTTGATACCATGTGAAACTTTTGGGAGACTAATCTTGTACAATTTCACAATGCTATTTCACATTCTGGATTAAGGAGCCATTGAATTTTGTGGGTAAATGAAGGATCCATCCCTGGCCAGCCTGATCTTGCGCAGATGTATGAAACCTCCTTTTCCATGGCCAATCCCTCCCAAGGGAGCACACACCGTGTCCTGGTGCTGGCCTGTCTCATGGCCCTGCCAGTGCTGGGACTGATGCACAGCAGCTGCACTTGGCTGACACTGACGCTTTCCTGGAGAAAAGATTTGCTGCTTTCTGGAAAAGGAGGGCAGTGCTCGTTTTGAGTTTTTTGCATGTCCTCTCCCACCTCTGAGGGGTGATTTGGGGAAGAGATGATGCAGAAGGTGAGATGATGGACACATTAAAATCAGAGTGGACAGTAAAGGCCATAACAGGCATACATTTTGGGACTCTTAAATATGGACATCTTAAATGTTGGCCATGAGTATTTCCAGGCCTGTAATTGGTTTTTAAGCTAGTTCTTCACCCAGTGGTGGCTTGGATATCTTCCTCTAATTTGCAGCATCTTGAGCATCGAAGCTATTTTTAGACATCCTTGATGGAATACATTTACTCAGTGGTGCCTCTTCTTGCTAACAGTGAGGAGATATGCTTACTTGTCTACTCTTTTTCCAAGGAAACTTAGAGGAGGTAAACACTTAAAAACCCAGCCTCCGTTACTGATTTAAACAGCTTATAATTTTTCAAACCTTTTATAGTTGTCTTTCATTCTGATACATGTTTTATCTATTCTCAGTATTACTCTCAGATAAATTTGTTTGGAGAATCCAGACAAAACCCATGCTTATGGGTCTGAGGACTGAAAACTCACTAAATGAGCAGGCTACTGTATTTTTTGTGAAATAATAATCATTCTTCCTACTATTCAAAAGTAACGGCTAACTAAAACAATGAAAAGATGTTACAAAATACAATAAATCTCATTTAAGGCTCCTCCTGCACCCATGATGCTTCTCACATGTGTCTTAGTACATATGTCATATTTAATAATAATCAAACTATTATGTCCTTTAAAATGTACATTTTACCCACCCTTGCTGAAATTTGCCATGTAGCAAGGACTGTAACTTCATTTTGCTCTTAAATCTTACGCCTTCTGCAAATTTGAGAATTAATGCAAATAAAACAGATGTTGAGAGGAGCAAAATACAGACATTGAAAATATGTTCCAGCCATGGCATTTGCATAATTGCAATCTACCAAAAATCTAAAAATTTGAGCATTGGAGAGTGCTGGGAGAATGAGAGCTTATTGTAGGGAATTCTTGCCATTTTAGAACAAGCATTAATATGGGTTTGTTCCCTTTGTCAGCCACACAGCTCCGTAAGTGGGACGTGGTTAGCGAGCAGTGTCCATCTGCATGAGCGCGTCGCGTGCAGTGTGTGGTGTTCCACATGTTCAGAGGTGTTTCCCATGATGTCAGCCTGTGGGAACTGGAAACACGTTGTGGAAATAACGACTGTGAGAATGCCCGAGTGGGACACATCGAGACGGTTGTGTCTGTGCCGCTGCTTTGTGCATGAGACTTAGCTCTATAGGCTGTGAATGCCCCAGACCTTCCTGTTGCAAATATGTTTGTCTTGGTGAGTGGTGCTACTCTGTTTTCTGTCATCTCACTTCTCAAGGTTACCTCAATCAAAATTTCTTGGTACCATTTTATTCTGTTTCCATTTGGCTTAACTGTGTCTTTTCATTTGCACCCTATCTTCTAACTAGATCTGGTTTTCCTCTTCTCTTAATTGTAAATAACGAATCCAGGACTCACTGCTTCCCCTTGTTGTTCCATCCTTGGTAAATCTCAGATTTGGACAAGAGGGAAAAAGTATCATATGTGTATCCTGCCAAATCCCCCATTAAGACTGGGTTAATGGGACACTCTCGTTGTCCTAACATCTAGGAGGATCTCAGTGCAATTTGTGGAACTGCTTGGATGTAATAAGAAATGTGTAATAAACATGGTCTACTCAAACCTGCCGTTTGCAGATAAAAGCCAGCAACCAGTATAACTGCAGGCTCTACAAGAGGAGATGCCATCAACATGCTGTTGTTTTGCAGATGGAGGGAGCCAGGTCTTATTTTTAACACCTCCTCAAAGTGGTTGTTTGATGGTCACCATCTTTTCACTTTTCAATAAGCCTAGCCTAAAATATAACCTAAAACTTAGTGTTAAGGCAGTGAGACAGTGTATGTGCACATGGGGAGTCATCAGTCTTGGCTGGTTTTGACAGCGCAGGAAGATCTCAGAGATGACATGGAGTCATCTCTCAGGGAACTGGTCTTACAAAGGGTGGGTGTAGAGCATGTTCTAAAAACAGGCTGAGAAAGTTCAGTTTTACCTTTAAAAAACCAATATTCCAAAAATTTGCTGAAATTTTAGGCCCAGCTATTTAAAAAGCCACGAAACAGGGCATGTCTTGTTCTCTAGATATGTTCTCTTGTATATGTTTGAAGGGCATAAAACTCTTCAAAACCATCCCAATAAAAACTGCAAAAATTGTAGTAGCAGTAACCCGCTTGCCATTCCAGCAAAGTGCCTTCTTGAAGCAAAAACTAGTGGCCACTAGCCCTGCTGCAGACGGGCTGCGTAATCCACCAAGGTACTCTCACGAGGGTGGACGCTGTTTATTCCGGGCTATAAATGTTTCACAGATTTCACGCAATACTGTTGTTTCATGCTTAATGCCAGCTCTTTCCATGTTATTACACTTGGTGGAAAACTGCCTTCAGGAGAAACGTGAAAATTGAGAGCGTGAGTAATATGTACATTTACTATAAATAACTACCGTTTTGTAAAAGCTTGTTTAGTGAGAGAGAGCATAATTGATGACACAGGCTTAATAAGCAGAAAGTTAATTTTTGAGCCGGGTTCTGTTATCCAGGGTGGCTGTACAATCCAGAAGAGCAACATACCTGCAGAAGCGCAAGGTTAGTTATGCTTTTTGTTGCGAAGTACCCTAAAACCTCTGAAGTTTCCTCAAGGGTCAGTCTAGTCTTGTAAATCATCAGTAATGCAGTTTTTAGCTTTTATCCATCTATTTTTTATTTGCTAGATAAAACTTTCAACCACTCTGATGTACCAAAGCCATTAAAGATCTGGTATATTAATGAGAGTTGGAGAGCAGGTCTCTTTTCCGCCCATAGCATTTTATTTGCAGTATTTCTGGATATCTTTCAATGTCGGCAACTGTTTTTCGTGCCCGCAAGCAGTCCCATGTCACCTTGATTTCTGGTGTATGTAACTGCGAGGGACGGTTTTTGGCCTCTTGCAAAGTTGTTCGTAGAGGGGATGTTCCTCAACTTCATTTGGCAAATTGCTCCCTGCTGAAAATCTTGGAGACGTATCCCTTCCTCTGCTTCCTGCTGGTGTTCCTATTCTCTGTGAAACGCAAAGTTTTATTACATGGATTAGTAAGAGCAAGATAATTTCCTGTTTGAGACGAAACTTCATGCAGCGCTATGGATACAGGTGTTTTGGCTTTATTTGTGTCTGTGATGTTAATTTTCTTATCCTGGCTGACCTTTTGGAGTCCCATGCAGGCTGAAGGAACCAGAAAACCCTCATGTTCAGGGTGATTTGAACCTCGCGTCTCAGAACGGAGGTGTTTTTCAAGTGATCCCACCTCTCATTTTCTGTAGGGGACACCTTGAAGTTTAGCATTCTGTCTGGAGCAAAGACCTTTGAAATAGAAATGTTCATTTTTCTTTTTCTGGATCTTGGTGTCTCAAACTCTACAGAAAGGAGAGGATTCATACACGTGGGGTGATACAACTGCAGAGTTGTGAAAGGGAATAGGATTGCAAGGTGCAGGTAAGAGTTTCCCTGCAGGATTTATTGATCATACCTGTTTATAATTTCTGTTCCTTATTTGTAATCTCATCTGTTTACCTTAATTTCCCATCTTCATGCCAGATGCTCCCATGTCTACATTTCAGTCCATAACCAATTCATCCAGACTTTCTAATGTTGACTGGAGGGAGAAGGAGTTGGAAAGCTGATGGAGATGTTAAAAGAATTTGTAGATACTAGATGTAGTAAACATTAATTCCCTTTGAAAATCCTTTAGTGGTGAGAATTGCCCTTCATTTTTTTCCCTTGCTCTTTAATGGCTTCTTCTGTCAAAGCTCAAAGACCAGTAACTTTTGCTGAGGGTGAACTATATTTAGGTACTGCAGGAGAAGTCCTGCAGCTCTCTCCGGAGGGAGCTTTTTCCTTTCTCTTCCCTTTTATTTTTTTTCCTTCTTTTTTTTCCAACTTTACATTTCTTTTGGATTTTTCAGATTTTTTGGGATCCTGCAGCTTGAGTTGAGTGTAAAGGGCATGTTAGATGTAATCTAGTAATCCGCCCTCCCCGCAGTTTTTAACATCTCAAAGGCATTTTTAAAAGCAACTACAAATTAGTTACTGCACCAGTTTCAGCCAAATATGCAAACAGCTGATCCAAGAAAAAAAAAAACAAAAAACAGGCCAGGTGACAACCTAAACAGAAAGCAAGTAACCTCTGATGAGATGTCCTGGGAGAGGGAGCTCAGTATCAAAGAGCCAGTGGGGCGGGAACTGAAATGGGGCCAGACCGGCAAAGAGAGCAGGTTGGTGGCCATGCCTCCAGCCAGTGCCGTGCTCTGCGAGGAGGGTGTGCTTGCTTCCTCCCTTGGAGGGTTAAACTGCTCAGTTTAAACTGCTCTCAGACTTTGTAGCATGTTCTCCGCTAGTCTCTCTTTTCCTTTTTCTTTTTCTTTGTTTTTTTTTCTTTTTTCTTTTTTTTTTTTCCTTGGTCTCCATGATGCTCCCAGCTCCTTGTAATCCATAGTCTTCTCTGGCATCCTTTTGTTCTTCTCACTCACACTTGCCCTGAATTTCTATGTTGGCGTCTTTAGTGGATTTTCCGAGGCTGGTGAAGGATCTCAATGTAGGTTTTATTTATTTTGTACAGGCACAACAAGCATTTCTCTTTCATATTTTGAAGGCCTGGCTGAAAGCCACCTTGCATTCAAAGACTCTTGTTGTCTTTAAGCCAGGTCTGGCTTAGCAAGGTGCATAGGTGTATGCATGCGTGTATGTGTGTCTGGTAAATAAACACTGAAAGCAATATTATGTAATTTCTCAGATTGCAGCATATGGTTGCCTTTCTGCTGGGCTGTAGAAGGCTGCTTAGGATTTACACTTTCCTCTTTTTTTACCTGTTTTTATTTCGAGTAATATTTTTTCTTTGTGCTTTCCAAATCCTGCTTTTCCATATTGTGTTTGAGGAGCTGGAGTTGCTACAGCAAAATTTCCCAGTAATAACTGGAAAGGAGGAGCTCCATTAAGCAGCTCTTTTCAGGATGAGGCCTGCCCTCTGGAACAAATTTGAGAAAACCATGGACCTCTGATGAAAGCACAGGATTTTTCTCTGCCAAATGTGGGTTATACTCCCGTCATCGGTGCAGACTCTCTGTGTGATGCTGGCTGGGTTCGCAGAATCTTATTTTTTTTATTTTTATTTTTTTTCCCCCCAAAATAAATGCCAGGCAGTCTGTCTACTTCTGCATTCCCTTTTGCATGCCTGAATGGCCACAATTTGGGCCTGAAGTGTTCAGGATTCAGTCTCTCTGTTACTTGGGGATAAAACTAAAAAAACCTATTAAAAAAAAAATTATTGCGTCTGATTTCTTAAGAAAGATACTTTATCACAGCATCACAGACTGATCGAGGTTGGAAGGGAACTCTGGCAGTCATCTGGTCCAACTCCCCTGCTCAAGCAGTGCCACCTACAGCTGGCTGCCCAGGTCCCAGTCCAGACAGCAGGAATGGAGATATTTATAGGGGTAAGGCATCATGGGCAAATCCTTCCTGCTTCCTTGAGGAAAGTTTGGCCTGATACAGCAATAATATTAATTAAAATATTCCACTTAAGGCTAAGATTTTATTATGAAATACGACCTCAAGCTTCATTGAAATCCACAAATAACAGCTATGTTTTCAAGTCCTCACTCTGAAGACCAAGGTACTCTAGGCAGCAGGACAGCAGCACTTGGTCAAATGGACAGGCTGAACGTTGTTGTTGCCTCAGCTGCCTCAGTTGCAAGCTGCTCCTTAAAGCTGAGCTCCTGTGGCAGATTGCAAACAACGTTTTCTAGGAGCCCGGAGCAAGACAGGCATCAATAATGGAGTGATTGCATCACAGTTGTGTTTTCAGGTGTCTATATGACTTCATCCAGAGTCGCAACCGCCTAGGAGGTATGATGGGGAGATCAGAGGAGTTTGTTCCATTACTGGGTTTTTCTTATGACCATTGCTGATAGAAGGTTGCTTTTAAGAAAGACTTACTTTGGAAAGGTAGAAGGTCATTCTGATGACTGTGATGATAACGTCTTTCTTAGGTGTTTTCTCACCATGAGCATCTATTTCTTTGTCTTCCTTTGCCTGTGTGCCATGAAGGTTAAATTCATTACTAAGCCCCTGTTTTAGGGTCCGGAGTGCATTTTGAAGCTGATGTGCATCTGGAGCACACTATCCAGTGTTCAGTTTTTGCAAACCAAGCTCCTCTCCAGCCTGGTTTCCAAAGCTCAGCCCACACAAGCACCCACCTCCATCATCAGATGAGTCCATGATTTTCATCATCCCTCATGCCATGCGTAGGATCCTGAGAGGAGAAGGAGGACGGACTCCATGTTAGCGCTGTGCACCATGTCCTGCCTTGTCACCGACTGTGCCCTGGTCCCCTTTCTGGACAGAACATATATGCATATACACAGTATGGCAGCCTCATGCATCAAGACAGTCCGTGTAAAATATTATTACCCGAGGCTGGTCCTCAGAACTGAGGGAGGTAAAAAGTGCTGGGCTGGCATATTGACATTTTACATCTCATCTTTCATGCCACTCCTAACTGATGCACTTGGTTTCCTTCTTTTCAAATACGATTATTTTAAAGAGTAGTTTATGGTATGAAAAAAAAATAAATGCTTCATTTTTTCCCTAAATGATTTTAATGGTGAATCACATGGCTCCAGAAAGCGGTTTGAAAGGTGCTGTGGACTCCTTTGAAGAAAGGCGTTATCTTGCTATAAATCAGGAATATTATTTTATAAATATCTGAATAGCTGTAAACTACCAATATTGAGTAAAATGTGATCTCTGGAGAGACCCTTGATGTTTCTGTCAGCTTCAATGTATTTTAGTAGCAAATCTACAGAGACAAATTAATCTTTAAAATGATACTGATTTGGGGAAATGTGCCACCAGCATCAAGCATCAGTGGCTCCAAGATACAGTTGCAAGTTGGATACTTCAGCCTTTTCCCAATTAAACAAAAAATAGCCTTGAAGCTAAGGATCTCCTTTTAAGTTTTCCTGGTTTGTGGGGTTTTTTTCCCCATTTGGTTGTGTATTGTGTAATTATTGTAACTTTAGAGGAAAAACAAGTAAAGACTGTAAATTAATGAAAATTATCCATTAGATTAAGTAGTAGAATTGCTGCTATCATCTGTAATTCTTCCTGGTCAATTTAATATATTAAAAAATGCATAAAATAATGTATAGTCTCTTCATAAAATATGTTAGCACTTAAGGAAGCATCTCTTAAAAGTCAGCCCTTCTCTAGCAAGCCGTGAGCATGAAGAGAGTTGAGAAGAACTATTAGCAACTTACCTGGGTCCATCTGTGGCAGTCGTATGAAGAAGAGCAAAATACTTCAAACGAAGCTCACATGTCTCTAGAAATGGGTTTGTAAGAGGGGAAGCATCAAGGGAAATGTTGACAGATAGTTAATTATAATGGCACTCGTGGCTGGTGCTGTGTTAATAGCATCTGGCAGCAGAGTCACCACCATCTGTTAACGCCCTGAAATTCTGATACAGTGCATCCTTTATGGAGGAATTAACAGGAATTAACAAATCTATCAAATGAAATCACCTTGATTGGAAGACAGCTTTACTTTGATAATGATTAATTGCAAAATAATGGGGAATAAAATGTCCACTATTGGCCTGTAGACTAGCTAGTGCCACGAGTACAGCGTCCTGGGGGGTTTGCTCTTAAGCTTGTGGTGTGAGACATCTTTTAGTGTATCTCCTTTAAATAACCCTTATAAGCAGAGCTAAATTAAAAAGAAACTTTTGCATCTTAATTTCTATTAAGATTAGGACTCAGAGTTGCGGCTCTGCTGATGCACGGTAACCTATTTGATGTTAAACAAGGGAGGAAATGAGGTTAAACTGACAGCAGTGACCCTTCAACCAAAGTCAAGTCAGCCTGGAAGAGCACTCTGACTACATTAAAGCGTTTGTCTTCAAAGTGATGGGGAAAAATAGTTGCTTTGTTTGTATTTGGAAGAAATCTTTTTGAATATCTATTTTTATCAAGGCCAATGTTTCGATCAATGTAATGAAATACCAGTGCCCTAAGTAATAGCTATAAACAAACCAACCAGCCAATTCGAGACCTGTTTGGGTTTTATTTTTCTCTTAACTCGTCTTTTTCTGTTCGTTCCTGCTGAGTAACAGATGGAAAAGGTGGCATATTGTGATTAAGTAGAGGAATTGTAAGTAATAGGTAGTTGAGTTGTGTTAATTATCAGAAGCAATAGGAGGGAAAGAGTAAATTTTGGAATCTTGAAGTCAAGTAAACTGAAATTTTATTTTCTTTTATTATCTTCCTATGTGAGTCAGTTAATATTCTGAATATTGCTCTGGACCCACAGAGAGAAGGCAATCTGTATTTTTTTAGTGTCTTTCAGTTTGTTTCTAAGTGATAGGAGTTTCTTTAGGCTGGGTTTGTGCTGATTCCAGCTAGGTCTGCACTAACGCCGAACCACAAGTGGAGGTGTGGAAAGCCGGGTTTGCACCACTGTGATTTATCCCAGCTCCCGAGGCAGGACCTATGAATCAGAGCTTCCCTTCCCTTTTAATTGAGGCAACAGATTTGCAGCAGTTTTTTGGTGGGGAAAGGTCTGTACCTCCAGGGTGACGATATCCAGAGACAGAAGATAGCCCGGAATTCACCTTGTGTTGCAGTAGGTGGACAGGAGATGTTATGGCTTCAGAACATGCCTACCCTGCACCAGATGCGCCATCCCAGATGTGCAGAGCAGACCATTCCCGGTTTCTGTCTCTGCGTTGTGGCAAATAAACTGGTGGAACAGATGTGAGGATAAAGGCTCACTTGGTGCATGAGGTTGGCATTTAGCTGATTTCTGGTTTTGCCGTCTTCTCCGTGAGACCTATCGCTCCCTTTTTGCTTTGCTTAACAGTTGTGTGAGTTTACTTGGCAGTTGTACGAGTCATAGATCAACTCATATGAGTTGTGTGGCTATGTACATGCATGTTCACCACACAGGCAGCGTTGCGCATACGTAGTCATCCCCAGTTAACGCTGATAAAATTAGAAGATGCTTTGAAAGCAAGTGGTTTCATCTTCTGTTCTGCAGCTTTGACGTGACATCATGGGACCATGGGCAGGCAGTGGCTGGTGGGGTGTAACAAACATACAGAGCCGTTAGTTAAGATTTGGAAGAAAGGCTTGTTTCTCTCTCACTGTTATTTTCATGCAAGACACTGTTTTCTGTTTAGGAAGATTAGAAGATGCGCATTAAACAGCGTTAAATATGCTGAGGCAGTTGAGGTTTACAGCCCTTGTAGAATTATGCGTTAAAATATTAACTGCTAGACAACTACTTTTTAAAAAAAAAAAACCTCAGTGATTTAGTAGCCCTCTTAAAAAATCATATTGTATGATTTAGACATTCGAAGACTAAATAAGACGAAACAAAACCACCAAAATTACCCACAAAAGCGCTAATTCTTGGGTTTACATTTCTTAAATTGTCATGGGCATGATGTGCCTAGGAAATTCAGATGGATTTGTGGCGCGGGTGAGTTGTAAGATTTGGCCGAGCTCTCTCCCATCTGCACCAGCAGCTTTCCCTAACATGCAGCGCCGGGAAGATGTGGAAGAGGCCATATCCTTCTCCAGGTTTTTGTAAACAATAGATATGTGCATGCTGTAAGCTTTGGTTTACAGAAGCTTTTGGCATGAGGACAAGACGTCATCTTGAAACAGTGGCTCACAACTAAACACTTTTCCCTCCTCATCTCTTCTTTAAAGGTGTTTTAAATGGCTCTGGAGAGGATGTGGTCATGTTCTTCTCTATAAACATAATCTAATTTGCTTCCTTGAGCCCCTCGTGTCCAGTTTTCTGGCTGAGCAGGTCAAGTCTGCCATTGCTGCTCTACTCTTCTCACTGTCATGTTTAATGTATGCTTTCTCCCACGTATGGTTTTCAGTGTGATGCTAATGTTTCTCACCTCTGTTCTGCGCAAACTTACAGGTCTGGGGTGACTCTAGGGCTCTGCCTTTTCAGTGCTCTGCCTTGCTCTGTTAAAGGTGCCAATTAGCGTTATCATCAGTACAGCTCTGCGAGGAGCCCAGCCGCAGCTGCACACCTTGTTTTCCATGGACTGCTGGAGAGTTGTTAGCCAGTGCGGTGTTCCATTGCTACACATCCCAGCTGGATTTTGCCTGGTGACCCAGCGGCAATCTTCCCGGCCGCTGAGCCCGTGACATTTAAATATTGCCCACTCGGGATCATTGCATCAATTGTGTTGCCTTTAATTTCGTTTTTGATGAGCTTTTCTCGTTCAGTTGTACAGTAGAAGAGCTTGAACCCAGCACGGTGTGACACTGATGACAAATGCCTGTCACACTTTATGTGTGCTTCAGGTACTGATGGTATCTCTTGTGTGTTTTTTTTGTGTGTTTCAGGAAAAAAGTGCCAGTTCAAACGTAAGACTTAAATCTAATAAAGAGATCCCAGGATTAGTACATCAACCCAGAGCAAAGTAAGTTCAAATTTTTTTTTTTTTTTTTTTTAAATCGTAATACAAATAAACAGGATTAAGCAGTATCTGTGAAATTGCCAGTTATTGCCTGGAGAAAGCCAGTTGGTGGTTCCAGCAGCCCTAATATTATGCTCAATTTAAATAAAATAGGTAAGATCACCCGTGTCCCGATAGCAGCCACAGCCGGGCTGTGCTTCTGCAGGCATCCCTGCAGTGTCCTCTCCTTTGCATGGCTGAGATGCAGGACTTAAAAATGTGTGAGATGCATCTTGTTGTGCCTTATAGAAGTACCATACTGTGTTATTTCTCAGCTTTCCGTACAACTTACACATAAACAAAATTACATATGCCCTAGATTTCCTGAATACTTTTGGTTAAGTTCCCAGGGAAGTATTTGCTAGCTCTTGGCTTAGGTTAGCAGCTATACTGCCTGGGATTAGGAATGGTAAACTTCTTCCATTTGAAACAATCAAATTGTTTCTTAAAATGAGGTTTGTTTTGTGGCTGAGAGTTTCTCCATCCTTTGCTCACAGTTCTGTGCTGTACTCTGACTGAGATCAGTCAGCGCTACATATGCCATGAAATATTTAGCTCCTGTGACAGAACTGGTTATTGAAATTAGTAACTCGTTTCTTATCTAAATTGCTGTTACATTTTAATCACTAATTGGATTGAAAAGAACAGATTACATGGAGCCATATATTCAGATTTGTAATGAAGAAATGGTAAAGCTTTACTGTTGGATTTTGAACAATAGCAGAAGTGCTGTTCTTTATGCCGTGCCTTCAGGGCACTTATTAACTTAAACTTGCTGTGTATTGAGTGTGTTGTGCATGGTTTCAAGTCTGGAAACTTCAGCAATTTCCTAATCTACTGACAGTATCACTCAGCCTCCTTTCAAAAGGAAAAATCGAGTGCTTCAGATGTAATTGCAGAGAAGTTGACAGTAAGGAGGTGGAGGTAAAATCACCCTTTAGGAAAACTGTACTTCATTATTGTGGCTTGGTCCTTTCCAGCAGAGTCAGAGAGGTGTTTAAGATGCCCTAACAGGAGCCTACTCATCCTGGGCTAAAAAACGGGACATTTCTTCTGATGGATCATCTCTTCTCGTGCATCCAAGGCAGAGGGACTGTGTGGGGTCGGGGGTCCCTTCTTTCACCAACTTTTGATTTTAGAAGTCCCTGCAGAAACCAAAACTGACCTTTATTCACCAAAAAGCCTAAAGGTGGCGTGTTGACAGAGGTGAATGTTTCCGTCACAGACCTGCAGAAATAAGGAAATGTCTCAGAGAGTTACAGAACGTGACGTTGCGTTGTTGGGTAAAACATCCACTGTTTGCCCAAGCCTCTGCTGTTTGCCCAATGTATCATTGAACTTCTGTTTATAAAGTGGCTACATGCGTTTGAGTTGCTGATCACCAAGTCAGCAAATATCTGTTGTTATGCACAATTTTTGTTAAGGTTTGTCATCTGAAAACCATGACAATTCTGACTGCAATGGGGGATGGCATTGGGTGGAAAATGGCTACTTAGCTAAAAGAGCAGAAGTTAATAGATAAATCATTAGATACATCTTGTAGGATTGTTTTTGGAGAACACATTATTTCAAAACAAAACATGGACTATGTACCAAATTACAATTCCATGAACAATGGAGGGAGTTTTAAAATGCTGGCTGTGAAATTAAGGTTGTGAGAGCTCTTCCTCTTTATAGGAGGGTTTAGATATTTACATCTAAAGCCCTGGACTCTAAAACCAGTGTGTATAGGGAACCAGCAGTAGATTTATGGAGGCTTTTGACAGAGGTCGAGAGGTTGGGTCCTCTCAGTTCCCTGCCCTGCCAAGGATTTCGTAATGTTACATACTGTGTCAACATTTGTGTAGATGTGTGTGTGTATTGCATCTCTAAATTGTAGGGCAGTTTTACTGCCCAGCCAAACTTTTCTGAAGATCATAGCCTGCAAGGGCTTTTGGACCTCCTGAGGGACTTTTCATATATATCGCAACACAATATGCCTTTTTTCCCCCTCTTTCCTTTAGTTTCCTTTTGAATTATGGTTGCAGTGAGTTGCTACAATATAATCTCATTTCATTAGAAACTGGATCTATGCTGTTGTGAAGGCAAATATATGTTTCTAGTGCTCTCCTATCGAGAAAGGGCTGTACTGCCCTAAAGCCCCTCTCCAAGACACATGAATAGGCAGGTGACAAGGTTGGCTGCCCCAAAGAAGCATTTTTTTCCCCATTTCAGGTGGAGGTGGGAACCTGAGGGATGGGCGGACAGCTGGGGACAAAAACTCTCACAGCCACTGAAAGGTGAATTGTTCCCTCTCCTGAATTACCAGCTTTAGGTTTTAATGCCAGTTCTGAGACCTTTTCTTCGGAACTGAGCCTTCATTTATGTCCCACATAAGCATATCATTGTATATGTTCTTCCTGATAGCAAGTGAAGTATGAATGCTGGGCTTTGTAGGGAAGTGCCATGTGTTGCCGGGCACTTGGGAAAAGTATGAACTCATTACAGCTGAAAGGATCGTGCTGAGGAAGAGGAGTCTGGGGTGGGAATTCAGCAAGCTGAACCAACTTGTAGTGTCAGAAGAAAATATCCAAGAGCTCTGTGTCCTTCTAAGCATTCGTTGTTGCCGTTAACACTGGCACCAGTCTCCCATCCTTCCTTTTTCGCATCTTTTTTTGTCCTGGTGCTTTTCTCCAACCACCCCTAGGCCCAGGCGCTCCTCCCTGCTGCGGGTCCAGAGGATGCTCCAGCTTCACCTTCCCAGAGGGATATCGTTAATTCAGGAAGGAAGCTCTGACCACCCCGTAACATAAAGAAAGCAGACACACCCCAAATTCTGTCTGCTGTGCATCCTCATCTTTGTCTCCTCATCCTTTCTCTTGTGTCCAGCCTTCCTGTATTTTTAGCTTTTAGGTCCCCCTTGGGGAAGGGCCTGTTGTCTTGTGCCATCATCAGCATTTTGCAGACAAGGAATAAGAGTATTCTCCAGCCCTCTTCACTGATGCAGAATTGTATCGCTAACCCCTCAGCCTCTTGGTCATGCAGAATTCATTGAGTTGAATAATCTGCCAGGTCCACTCAGAGAGCTGTAAGGACCACCTGTCTGGGAGGGGAAGGACCAGCCTGGGCTTGGATTCATTCCTGAGTGTTGAGCATAGAGCCCAGCTGTAGCAGGACAGGCAGATCTTCCAGAGCAAGACTGTGAACTCACGTTGTAGGCATCTCGGTGTGCGGTGGTGAGGTTGGCAGTCTTGGAAAATCTTCTGTGTCAACACAGGGGACTCTGACTGGCCCAAGGAAAGGTCATGGGCTGTTAGAATTCTGTCATCTACCTGGAAAAGGGAACAGTTTCCTCTGGATGCACACAGGTCCTAGGTACCATCCCAAGTGTAACATGCATATGCAGAACCAAATGCAATAATTTTTCCTATGGGCAAACAAAAAAAAAAAGAAAAAAAATGTAATTGTAGACAGAAGTGTAAAGTTATTTATTTTTCATAATAGTGAAAACTTACAGCTGGATCCCTCAGAAGCTCTGGACCATAGTGTCTGTATTTTAAAATGGAAGAAATCCTGCTGGTACTGATACTCTTTTTTGCCTTTCAGCATGCACATCTCTGAAAGCCAACAAGAATTCTTCAGAATGCTTGATGAAAAAATCGAAAAGGTAAGAAACAACAAAGCAAACTCAGGGGATGGACATGCAGGTTTTCCAGCTCCATGGGGAGGACAGTCAGGCACTGTCTGTTGCAGTGCTCCACGTTCTCCAGTACTTGGAGAGACTCTGGTCTGAGGTACCCCGTACCACTCATGAATTAGATAGCTGAAGCGTAAAGAAGGCTGGAAAGCTGAAGAGGTTGCAGGAGGTATTGGAAAGAAACCTTTGTTTTGTGGAAGCATCACCAGTCTGGGATGAATGGCAAATAAAATCAGTGCAAACATTCAGGGTATACATAGGCTGCCAGATAAAGGAGAAGAGCAAAGTGCAGTTTTTGTGCCCTTAGAGATTTGATCTTTCATTTAATCTCTGTGGGAGACAACTGGAATTTTAATACTGGTAGTATCTGGGATACTCTGCTTATTTCTTGCTGAGTCTCTTCAGAATAGCTCCTGGCTCCAAAGGAGCCACTAGTGTGGCTGTATGTATGGATAGCCCAGCCTGAAGACGCATGCTGAGTAAAATAATGATGCTGGAGATGTTTTGAAGAGGAGGATGAATAGTTCTTTGCATATCTCATTGTCTTGATGGCAGCTTTCTTGTGTTTCACAGATCTTTTAAATGAGAATCCCGGGTTCTCTGTGAGATAGTAGTGCATAATTGTACTGCAAGACAGGTGGGAAACTGAGACTTGAGCATTGAAATGGGCTATTTGGATCAAGCCTAGATCTCAGCATTTACTTATGCTTTAAGCTGATATACTCTTTACACTTGTATTTTGGAGTGGTTTATCATATTTTATAATTGATATTAAATATTTTTGCTTTCCCAATTGGAATAAAGTAATTTGTACTCCCAAATTGTAGTGCTGGATTGCAGAGTGGGAGGAAAATTTTTACTTGGGTGATGCTGAATTTCTGCTGTTTTTGCTGACACTCATGGTCTTAGGTGTTGGAAGTGCTACAGCAGGTGAATCTCTTATTTATCCCAAGGAACAAACTCGTTACACCACTCTAAAAAAAAAAAAACTTTCATGAAAGCAAAAAGTTAAATAAAGGGGAAGAGTAGAAGTGAGGGGGAGTTTGTAGATTGCCAAGGAGAGGTTTCTATACCAGTATTTCACAGGAGTAAGATTTTACTTAACCTAAATGCACTTAAAAGTAGAATTTCTACATATCCATAATATAGCTAGGTCTCCTTTGAATAAATGCATTCACTCTATAAATATTTAGATGCTTTTCCTTGATATCATCACCTTCCATAATGTCAAACACAGAATCTCCAGTGAAATTGATTTTCCAAAGATCTGTTTTATCTACAGACCAGGCCGTGGCTGTATCTGGTTATGAATTGAGGTTAGTTTTTCTTTTTGATATTTGTTTGACGACAGTAATACCATTCATTGACCAGCTGCCACACTGAGATGCAGTTGACCGTGTGTCCTCGCTGTTTGGTTCATGCTCTCAGGTGCTTGCAGGTGTTGTCCAGGGCTCTTGTACTGATTTATCTTCTGGATTAGGAGATTGCCTATTTGGAGGAAATACAGTTTTATCTGTCAAAGAGAGAAAGGCAGCTCCTGTGCATTTTAAGCTCCTGACAGTTGATGGGATTGGTAGGGGTTAACATGCAGCTGAACATGGGATTTGCTTTCTCTGGAGGCCTCCTGTGCCTGTGTCTTCCTAAGAGAAGTTTGAGGTTTTTTAATTAATCTTGATTAAGATTGGAAATTGGAAAGATTAGATAATGAGGGATTTTGTTTGATCCCTAAGTAGCATTTTGAGTCTCTTCTCCAGAGAAATGGAGGACAGCAGTTGAACAATCAAAAGAATGAAATCCCTGAGCAGCTCACTAGTAACAGCTGAAGTAGTCTACAGAAGGGGAGGGGTTGCCTGTGGCTGACGAGGTCCCAGAACATGTTGTAATGTTCACATGGTACCACAGCCATGAGTAGCGTTGGATTTATAATGGAGACACCCTGTCCATCACTGACTCCATGGGCTGTGGCTACAGAAACTCTACAGTCAGAATCAAAACATCCCTGAACTTGTCTTGAAATCCCAAGGGGTGTTAGATCATCTGACACAAGTGAGTAACAATAACTCTAACCTACACACTGTGAATTAGCGAGGAAAATTAAATGGGCATTTTGGACCCAGCAAAACAATTAAATGGACAGGAAGGTCAGCTAAAATAAAATTTGTGCAATCAGAGTGTGAAATGGAAAGAACATAGACTGATGTTTTAGCAACTGAAAATGTAAAGTATTTGAGTCCTGGCGATCAAAAAAAAAATCCTTAATGACATGGTCCGGAGAATTCCTCTAAAAGTCTAGCCCCTGTTAGTACCCAGCACGTGCACCTGACTGCCCACATAAAGTTGAATTGCCTTCTCCAAATGCCACACAAAGGTAAAAACCAGAATGTCACCCCAATGCATGGAGCTTCTGTCTACCAAAATTTGGTGTCAGAACACAGCGAAGCGTCCAGAGGGAGTCAGATGTTCCTGTCTCTGTGTGAGTGGCTGTCCCTACTTGGAGAGCTAGAGCTGAACTTGCATATATGGAGCTGTGTGTGATTATGGTGATGGAATTCATGTAGGCTGCTGGAAGGAGAAAATACTGAAATAAAGGCGTAGGACTGCCTGAGAATGTAAAAGTCAGCCTCACATGTAGGGTTAGATGTTGGTTCTGCTGGAGTCAACCCAGTCATTTCAGAGGCACCAGAATTTGAGCTAAAAAAAACCCAACAAATAAAACCTGATGAGAAGGCAGAGACCAAGTTACGTGGGAGGCTGGGAGTAGCTGGGTAGAGTTAAGCAGTCGACAGCACAGGACAGCTGTGTCGTGTGTGTATGCTGTATGTATATATCATACCACGCTTCTTGTGATGGCGTTTCCTGGCATATCAGTGTGCATCCAGACAGACAGGAACCAGGCAATTGAAAGACTGAACAAATCTCAGCGCAGCTAGGGGATTGTTTTCAGCCAAAGGGATGCTGGCGTAGTGGCAGAGGGTGAGCACGGGTCCTGCGCAACACCAAGGCTGGATGTGCACCGCACCAGGAGAGAAGAGGGAAAGGGAGGTCCAAGTCACCTGTGAGTAACACAGTGCCCGAGAGTTGTGGCAGGAGGTGGCTCAGAAATGCTCCTGACTTCTGCCAGCAGCTGCAGTGAGTCCTCTTGGGGTTTCACACTTGCTGAAGGCACTGTGGGTTGAGCCATGGCTTTGCTTTTGGAGACAAAAAGGCACATGCATACAAAGAGATTGGGACGAAAACAGAGCAGAGACAGGCAGATAACAGACATTACCCTCATTTTTTAAAAATTGAGCTTGCCTGAAGTTGTATAAACGTAGTCTAGCAGAGGATGAGCAACAGGTTAATAGCAGGAATTAAGCTCAAGGGGAGATCCCCCCAAAGTAAATTAGAAAAGACATGGATCAGAGGTGCAAGTGATTTGCTTGAGCTGAGAATTCAAGGCAGAAATACGACTTTGGAAACTTGAGAAGGAAATGGAGAGTGACTGACATATCCCCCCTAAAGCAAACGCAGGAGCCGCTGGATAAATCCCAGATCTGCTGTGTGACATCCAGAAGAGGAGAAATGGGCTCCACCAGCCACAGCCGGGACAGGGAAAGTCGCTGCACTCATCACGGTGTGATAGACCTGGTTTTTAAATACCGTCTCTAATCAAGAAGATAGAAATGTGTCTCAGTAATAGCATCCCTGTCTATGTGGCACCTGGTGTTTTCTGCTGGCTGCAGTGAGAAGCAGTAGCAAAATTAAGCCATTTGTACTGGCATTCAGGTGAATAAATTAGTTGCCTGGACTCTCTCTAATAGTGCAAGGACTAATTCAGTCAGGTATTGTACACAGATTCACAAAGAGTTGCTGTGAAACACAGCAGAAGAATTACTAATTCTCTCCTAAGAATTCTCCAGCCTTTGCCTTTTTTTTTTTCCTTCCTACATCTCAACTTTGAACCCACACACAAACTCTACCTTACCCCGTAAGAAGAAATCCCATTAAGTGAGCAGGATGGCTCGGAGTGGAAAGTTAATCGTGGGCGCAGTCTTTGCAGGCTCAGATCCACAAACTTGAGGGGGCCCTGTCCCACCGTGGCTTGCATGAAAATAGGAAATAAAGGCAAAATGAAAAGCTGTGATGTATAAAGTGTTGAATGTGGAAAATTTAGTTCATTTAGCGCTTGCTAGCAAAAACAACTTGATAATGGCTATCACAGAAAATGGTCTGAAAAATGACTGCTTTCTCTGAATCCTGTGTACGGAGCAGTAAAACGACCATCAGAAATTACCTCCTTTAAGTGTCTGTTATTACTGTGGGCTGTGGCACAGTGTGGAGACAGCTGTCTCACTGTAGGATAAAATACCAAGGCTGAGGTGTAATTGAACAGTTGACAAGCAATTTCTAGGATTATATCCGGGGATTGTACCTCCAGAAGAGAAGCATCTCTGGCTTTATGGACCCAAAACAGTCCAGATAAGCTGTACCAGAGGAATTAATCACCAGTCCTCTCATCATAAGCTGTTTCCTACATGGCTGCAGTGGTTGATAAAAAAATAATCACAATGTAAACGTGGTCATGGAAAAAAATGAGATTAAAAACTGTCACAGTATGTGAAGATGTCTTGCTATGTGCTCTCATGCAGCTGGTGGATACACCGAGCCCAAGCCATCATGGCTCCACTGCTGCAGAGGACGTCTCTTTGGGTCAAGAGAGAACTTGGTCTTGGCAGGGGTTTCTCTGCCGGTCTGCACACCTGGTCGCCAGGAGCCGGGTTGGAGACTACCGGTTTGTTGTTGGAGGCCATGGGAGAGATGCCCAGCGGCAGCTCGCTCCATCCCCTCGTTAGTAAAACTGGGCATGAAACGCGGGGGTGAAGACACAATGCAGTCTCTTGGATCGTATCTAAAGAGTGCTGTTAGAAATAAGGGGGGTTGCTAACCGAAACGTATGCAAGGGCCGAATTATTAGGCTAAAACTCATTAGCAAAGTGGATTGGGCTTAATGACTCTATTGATTTTTCACTAACAAAATAAGAAACAGACAAAAATTAGCACAGTATACAATTATTTAGTGCCTCCTCCCGGCATTTTCTTCCCATCCTTTCTGTGAGCGCTGTAAACAAAACCAGATTGATGAAGAGGGTTCCCACCGCGGAGCCAGGCTAAGGTTTCCCAGCGCCGGCCATCTCCTCTGAAAGGAACCACTGTGTCCCACAAGCTCTTTCAGCCGTCGCAGAAGAAAGGGCTGCTTGGTGCAGCTCATTTCCCTATCCCGCTCCGGCTGGCCTCTCCTTCCTCCTCTTCTCGCCAGGGCCGCGGCGCGAGGGTGCTGGTGCCAAGCTGCAGAGCCGTGGCGGAAGCAGCATCTCCTGAGCTGCCTTCCCTCCCTCGACAAGTCTGCTAGCCACACAAAAGGCTATTGAACCGGGAAGGCTTCTGCATTCGGGCAGCGTGGGGTTTTGTTTATTGGCCTGTCACCCACAACAATGAGGAAAAGGGCTTTTCCTGGGGTTTTTTTTCTTTTTCTTTTTCTTTTTTTTTTTTTTTCTTTTTTTTTTTCCTAAAAGGG
>WHYT01016800.1:326750-339075 GCA_009806455.1 Tetrax tetrax
CCCTGCTGACGCTGTGGAGCTCATTGCCTGACTGCCGCTTCACACGGTCGGTATTTTGGTGTGGTTTCTTCAGAAGATGTTATCAGCTTCACAAGCTGTTAGGTCACCATTTTGAGTGAGGTTTTGCCAAGCCCCACCAGGACAATTCCTCATCTCAAGCACAGCAGGCCTCTCACTGATCACGGGTGCAGCCGATCGAGGTGTCATCTCCTCAACATCTCTCAAACATCCTCTGAAACAACCAGGGAGTCAAAAATTGACATTTGAAGGTATTTTACTGGACTGAGGCCACTATGCGTAGCAGGACCAGAGCAGCCTTCGTTCTCTGTCACCAGGGAGATGAAGACGTCTCCTGCCTTTCTGTCCAAGGAGCACCAAGAAGAAGCCCCTGTGTGTTGGATTTACAATGTAGTGGGGAAGGCAGCTTTATTCTTTCTCTAATCTTCCTGAGGAACATTAACCTTGTTATTACTGATAAAAATTCAATTAGGGAATAAGCTTTAGACAAAAGCTTTTGTCTACAGAAAAAAAAAGAGGGGGGAATTGTAACTTTTTTTTTTGCTTCCTTGTAACATGGTTTCTCTCCCTCCTGCTATTTTTGGAGTATAAATACCCATTGTTTTGTATTTGCTCAAGAAGGCCTCACTTACTGTGAGCCTTACTTCAAGAAGATGCTAAAGAATCTCCTTAACTTTCTGCTCATGACCTGCTCCGGCTTAACCTTGCCGGACTGGGCCAGGACGCTTCAGACCTTGCTGGGCTGAGCCCCACGTGCTTTGGTTTTGTGCTGGAATTAAGTGTTGGGTGCGTGTTGGTGTGGGTCTTTGCAATGTAGCTGGGGCAGTGGGTGCAGGAAAGCCAGGATGGTTACAGCACATGCAAAATGGGGTGTTTGTTGTCACAGCCAATTCCCAGCCTTGACAAAATAAGCTAAACCTGCCAGAGCGGGATGGTCCTGCAGGTTGTGTCACATCCCGCGACTGAGGGTGGACGTGGCCCTTCCTTCTCCCAAGGAAAGAAAAGCAACATTCTCTTAACCTGCTGTAAACCCTGAGTGAAAGCAAAACTTCTAATTTTGCAAGCAGGCTACCAGCACGCCGTGCCTTCACTCTGCCGTTATTCTTGGAGTGTAACAAATGCATCCCTTCCCTGCTCCTGCGCACGGCTTTGCGGCGGAGAGGGGCGGTGGATGTGAAGGCTTCAGCCAGCTGCAGAGCGGCTTTGGGAGCCTTTTTCGGTGCCCCCTGCTCCCTCGCCACGTCCTCCCCCTTCTCACCAGCTGGTGCGTCGGCGGAGCCACCCCTGCTGAAGCCAGCGCCGGGGCGAGCCCAGCTCTGGAGCATTTCCCTGCAAAAAATACAGCGGCCTCGGGCTGCAGCAGGGCTCTTCATCTTGTCGTCGGGCCTTACCCGCAGTTTGGACACCCAGTTAGCTGGTCGGGTTGAGGTTGCAGGTCCGCGCCAGGTTCAGGGAGTGGAAGAGCTGTGTCACACTGTGGGGACGTGTAGGAGGTGTTTCTGGCGTTTCAGGCAGTTCTCACCCTCCTCCCCGTTTTGGCTGTGCCTCCGCTGCCCACGCGCGCTCACGGGAAGGAGTGGGCTGGCCGGCAGCTTGGGATGGCGGCAGCTCCCTGTCCGTGGGCAAACCGAGGGCCTTGCAGTCCACCTCCAAGGCACCAGCGTGTCTCCATCCCCGTCGGCATGAAGATGGAAATAGAGTGTCTGGCAGCAGCAGTCTGGCTCTCAGTGGTCTTCAGGCGGTGGGGAGAGGTGGTATTTCTACTGTGGCAAGGACTTCTTCAGCACATTGTTTTTTAAGTGGTTCTTTGGCATCCTCTTGAGGAGCAATGCACCTCGTTGCTGCAGAACAAATCCAGAAGCAGAAGAACAGTAGGAAGGATGGGAAGGAAAAAAAGGCTACGTGGCTCTCAGTGTTTTGGATCTCTTTGAGCGTTTAATAGCACTGATGGCCTCTGGTGTGAAGCGTGGTGAGCAATGATGGGCTATGGGGCTCCCTCCTGAGCAGGAGGATGGAGGACCAGGTAAATGAGTCTCCTGGAAATGCCCTGAGCCTCAGTTATCAGTCACTACTGGTGCCTTTCACAGTTCTGAAGCGTGGTGGACAAAGCCTCCATCACCACCAGCTTAGTCTCATGGTTTTGTCTAAATGTCCAAACCGATGGATTTAGGCTTCACAGCAAAGTATTTCTGCATTCTTTCTTTCTGAGCCAAATATTTTACTTTAAAAATTATTTGTTGTTTTTTTTTTTTTTTCCCTTTCTGGGTGACTGATTGCTGAATTGGAATTTGGGCTGATTAGTCTCTTGGGTTGTTTTTTTTAACATGCTAAGAAAGCCCTTTTACTAACAGTATTTGGCCACAGAGAGCTGTTAAAGCGCTGTTAAAGCACGTTCTTGGGTGTGCACCCTCCAGCAAAGCGAGCTTCGCAATCCCAGCATCATCAGTGGGGTTTTAACTGCAGAGGCGGTTTGGAGCCTTTGTTCCTGACACGTGGTGCGGCTGTGCACCCCAGTTAAACTGATTGTTGCATCAAGAAACATCTCATCCTTTTCTTTTTTAACTTTTTTCTTCCCTCCACATCTTTCTAGACAGGACAGTGACTGATTTTGATTTGTGGGGCAACTGGGTACCGCTTGAGTGAGTGGAGTTTCACCTCTTTTACCACGGCTGAGTTGGTCTCTTCTGCTTTACCGGCTGCTGTTGAACTTTTTTTTTCCCCTGAGGTTATCAGAGGAGGTGTTCTTGTTCACGGCAGCTGCCTTGCGTTGCTCATAGGATTACACACTTTGCTGCTTTTGCCTCCAAGGCTACGTTTGCACAGCAGATGTATAGGGTTGTGTCCATCAAGGTGTATCTTTACATGAAATAGTTTGCTAAATCAGTTTATTGGACTCCTCCTGGTATTCACTACAGGGGGTGAAATTTATGAGGTTAACTGTGACAGAAAGGGAAGAGTCTGCTGTCACGGTTTAATGCAGACCTTCTGGAAATGGTTGGAGGAGTTGTGCAAACTCTGTTTCCTGTTTTTCAGGTTTCTACTCAGCTCTGAATTTAAATCTCCCAAGTTTAGAGAACTGATAGGTATTATTATTAGTAAGTGCTCCCTTGATTTGTGTTACTCCTCACTAAAAGCAGTCACTTACAATCTGTCTGGCTTGTCTCCTTACAGGGTCGTGATTATTGTTCAGAAGAGGAGGATGTCACATAGTGCCAATTCTGCCACTTGCACCAGGAGAACTACTGTGTAAATAGATGACAACCCAGTCGAGACCTTTTGGAAGTCTTCTAGAGCGAACAGCACTACATAACAGAAGAAGATCATTTCCACATTATATGCTCCATTCAGTTACAGTGTTTCTTAATGAACAGATGAGGAATATTGCTAAGAACTCGTAAGGAACTCTTTTTGTTGCTGCTAGTTAAAACTTGTTGCAACTTCTCACTTTTTTCTGTGTCCAGATACGCAGCAAATCCTTAAAGTTAATCCAAAAGACGTTGTTGATTTTATTGAGGCTTCTGGCCTGTTTTCTATCAGATGAGGTAGTGTTACACAAAGCTTCCATAAGTGAACATTCAAGCATCTAAGAACCACCCTTAAGCTGTCTGTCAGTCCGCGTTTGGGCCGGAGTGCTTATTAGTGCTGGTGATTTCAAGCTTTGGAGATGGGATGTTTTTGCCATGGCAGGCCTTGTTTCTCTGCTGAGAAGAAGCTCAGAAACTATTATCCATTAAAAGCATGTTATCACTGAAATACTGGAAGTGATGCAGGAGCAGGAATTTGTATTTTAAGATGAAAGAGTTTCATTTAATAGGTATCTTAATCAAGGACTAAGCTTGCAGTATTGGCTTTGCTGAGCACGAATGGGAGTGTGATCACAATCATTTTGAATCTCTTTTTTTCTAAGAAAATAAACATTTTACTGTTTTTATGTATTCTTGTCTTTTACAATGTTTTAAGAGTCCGAGGACAAGGAAGGCAAAACCAGCTCTCGACGTTGATGAGTCTGTGGATCTAATCTCTTAAAGCAGTTCTGTGCCAACTAGGGGTATCTGTTGAGTGTCTTGTAGAGTTTATTTTTCCATAGTATACAGAGACAATACTATCTTCTCAAAAGCAGATTTAATATTTTTAACAAATGCTGTCAAGAGTAAAAAAAAACCAAAAAAAAAAAAAAAAAAAAAACCCCAAAAAAACCAACCACCAAACTTAAGGGGAAAAAAAAGACACTTTCTGTATTATTTCAAAGGAGGTTGTTACCTGTGCTGATATTTCTTCCTGCTTTGACACCATATTAGGGCCAGTTTTGTGCTGCATCTCATGGACAAACTTTGTCAGGACACAGGCTTCTGTATTGTATTGATTTAATTGTTCTGATGTGTGTGGTGTCTGTGGAATAGACCATGAGGTTGCATTAATAGCATCTTTTGCTGATGTGGCTGACACTTGAGTGAGGCACTCAGCCCAAAGCCTTTTAACCTTGGCCAGTTTCACTGGACATTCTGAAAATCAGATCCCTGTAAGGGGTTTCAAGTCCCTTGAAGATCACCTGTGACTTCTGAAAATCTCTAAAGTATTAGGCAATTTCTTGACTGAAGAGATTTCCTCTAATGTTTGCTCTGAGTGGGTTTGGACAGTCCATGTCGGAAGATTTTGTTCCCTATCAGTGCTGTGCTATACCTAAATAAGTCCCCCCTCAAAAAAATCCAACTTCCTCATGCTTCCTTCCCTGCACTGGATTTTCCTTTGGCTTTTGGGCAGTGGATGGAGCGGTGGGGTAGGGAGGACCCACTAGCAAGAGAGACCCAGGAGTTACTCTTATTCCTGCAGGACTGGACGTGAGCACCTCCAGCAAGAGCAGCTTTCCAAGCAGCATTTGTGAGGGTGCAGTATCAAGTGACCTTCTTAAGGCAGAAGCTGTTTCTGAACACTGCAGACCTCTCAGTCCCCTGGTCTCCTGTCAACCTCAGTTCGAGTCAAGTAGTTGCTGTATTGCAGGATTAGGACAACTGAAGTGCTACCGAGCTTCAGTAGCTTTCCATAGAAAAGCTCAGTGACAGGGTCCACTTTGGGAGGTTTCACTGTGTGCATCTTTATTCTGTTGATGATCAAAAATTGCCAGCAAATTCTGATTTTCTTAAATCTTCGCTGCATTTTGGCAGCTGCTTTGACCACACAACTGTTCCCGCGTATCCCGACCTCCCTGGAGATGAGGTTTCACCACCTTCCTCCCATCACGTCTTAGGGCTGGTGGCATCTCTCAGTGCTATGGAGCCATTTGATCTGTTACGAATTCTTCAAGGTGATAACTCTATCCTCATGCATATGATTTTTTCCATAGTTTGTGTCAGCTCTTGAGCAGGTAGCCATGCTAAGGAGAGTTGCGAGGCTGCGCACTTCAATTATTTAAACACTTTAATTAATAAAGAGTCCTGGGGCTTGATCCCACAAATCCTTCTCTCAAAAGTGCTTTCTAAAGCTTTCACAAATAGTACAAGAGTGATGGAATTGGATCTGTCCTTTTGAAACGTGGTTCGTTTTCTAGGTGCTGAATGTCTCATGTCTAAATTTCTCCATACAAACCCTGTTGTGACAGACACATCATGGTCCTTCAATACACCAGCCTCCTTTTACATGGAGTTTCTTTCAGCCACCACTTAGCTTTAATGTATTTTTTTTTCCGTGATGATGATGATGGCACCAAAGGCATGGGCTTTGATGGAAGCTTTGTGAGAGAGGAAAAGCAATTCCCGTCTCACCTGTGCACTCAGCGTGCTCAGCAGCAAGTTCTTTAGTCTTCTGTGTAAATTATAACCTCACTGCTGGGCCTTTAGATGACAATATTTGTGAATGCCTTGGTAGACTGGCCTGCTGCAGATTGTGGAGGCATGAGGATGGACAGGAGGTTTGGAGGGTGTCAGTAGTTGTCTTTGGAGTTCACGTGCTCCAGGATTGCCTCAGGTTGCTGGAGAGATTGGGGTGAGGGTGACAGACTTTGATTTGCTCTACCCTTCTGCAAGAAATGTGGGCAGACTTGAGGTCTCAGAGGGGAGAGGTTGCCTAGGCATGTCAAGTCAGCAAATCCTTGGCCACGGCACCTCTTGCTACCGTTGCCTTGTACCAGGTAGAACCCTGGTACTCCAGCTTCTTGATGGTTTTCAACTGACTGAGCTTCTTGGTCAGGCAGGAGGCTTGCTTTTAAACTCTTTGGGATATGGAAAAGCAAAAGTACCTGTTCAAAGGAGCCACGCTTATGGAAACAAAACTTAAGCAGAGCAGAAACCTTCTTCTCGTCTTGAATGTCTGAAATCTAGGAAATACAAGATGGTTTCTAAGCACTTCAGGCTTTGGATTGGCATCCTTCTCTCCACACCTCAGCCACTAAGAGCTGTCTGCTTTGCTTGTTGAAGCAGGATGACCATCTCCTCAAGCCTTGAGCAGCACCTTACTGCAAAGCCATGTCCAGAGCGAGAGCAGGGACCTGACTGCGGCTGCGCAGTGTGCGGGAAAGCGACGGGAACAACCGAATCTCCTTGTGAGAAGCTGCACTTGCCGCAAGCAGACCCACGAGGTCGCTCAGATGAATGTTGCTTTTTAAGCTGCTTTATTTCTTCCACCTTTGCAAAGTCGTAGCAGATTTTGTTAGATGTCTAAACATATGTGGCAGCTGAGAATCTATAATAATATAAGCTGATTACTGTAACTTAAAATGCATCCCTCCTTGAAACCATACCTCCACATTACTTTACTCCACTCAAATATATTCACTGGAAAAGAGGAGGGTGGGAAGAGAAGGAAAACTGCTTATATCTGATATGCTGTGCTTAGTGTACTGGGTTTTTAATGGGTTGTTCAAGGTTTCTTTTAAAAGAAATACCAAGAAAACTATTTGGGGCCAAACTTCTATTTAGGAGACTGACGCACTGCTTAATAAGCTCTGAGTCATATTCCGAGATCTTGGAGAAAATTGTGTGAAGGGGTTTTGCAGTCAACCTTCTTCCCTTGATGTGCTTTTTCCTTTCTCTAAAGCCCTTTGAGCTGTGCTGGTTCTCCTTCTTGGAGCCTTCCCTAAGCGCTAGCCTTGGGCAAGAGCAAGGAAAGGAACCAGGGAGCCAGGAGAGTTGCCCAAGCGGCTGGTGGCCATCCCCACATCCAGCCTTGTGCCTTGGCCAGCGCATGCAGAAGCCTCCTGAATACCAACCCAAGGGACCTGTGTCCCAAGGGATCTGTATCCCAAGGGATCTGTATCCCAAGGAATCTGTATCCCTCCAAGGCCTGCTTGGATGGATGCTCTGTCCCACACAGGCACAAAGCCAGCACAGCAGAGCTGCACTGTAACGCTGCATCCTGAGCAGCATTGTCCTAACACACGGGGCTTGCTGGGCGCTGCTGACTTTGAGAAACCATTGGAGGACTTGAGCAAAAGCGCAGCCCAGTCCCTTTGTGCACAGCAGGAATAGCAGTGCTTCCCAAATCCTGGTGACATCTTCAGCCCACAACTGCCCTCATCCCAACGTCTCCGTGCGCACTTGGACCTTCCCTGCAGCCGGTGGAGATGTGGGTGGTGCTGCCACAAGACACGGCGGCCGCTGCTGTAAGAGAAAGGAGGCAGCCATCCGCAATGGTTCTTTTGTGGCATGCCGTTTCACTGCTGTAAGAGAGCCCAGGTCGCCAGCTGCCCGTGGAGCACAAGTATTTTACAGTCTGACTTATGAGACAAGAGTGAAGGAGTAGCTGAAGCACCACAGAGACATATTTAAACTCTAAAGACATCGCCATCATTGTGCGGAAATGAGACTGAAGATAAATGTTCGGTTCTCAGCTATTTCAGTTTTATCAAGTCTATAAAACAATAATTACCTGTCACTTCCATTTTGGAGTTTGCAGTGACTCAACTCCAGATCAGCTTGGCTGACACACCAGACGTTCAGGACAGGAGAGGCTTCCAGCTGGGTCATGTCTGCATCCACTGAGGAATGAATTTAATACGAGCTTTAAGCAAAAGGGGCTGATTTCCTGTTGCTGTTGGCGCTTCTGTCCCACCAACAGCTTCAGTTAGCCTTGGTGCTTCGCAGGTGCCAGTCCGTGACGCCACGTAGGCCTCGTGTCCAATGTGCGTGTTTTATACTCACGTTTTACAACACGTCTTGCCCCGCTGGCCATTACCTCTTCGTTTTCTAAACTGAGCGCTCTGATGGCCCGTCGAGTGTCTTCGCTCCCCGGCGTGGGGGAAGCCCTACCCCACCGCCACATCACGTCAGCCTGCGGGGAGCAGCTCGTTGCCCATTCCCTGCCACCAGTGAAGAGCGCCAGGCTCCGTGAAACCACATACCCTGTGTAATCACCTCTGTAAGCTTAAATTTTCTAACCTAACGAAGGTTAAACAACATTTTCCAAAGCTGATAATGTCTCTCAAGCTTTATGACCGCAAGTGTTCTTACAGCAAGAGCCACCCCGCCCTGTGCCAAGCAGGATGGAGAATTGCTGCCGCTCAGCGAAAAGCGGCGAATGAGTTACGGAGGTGACGCTGTGTCTGCAGGGAGAAGACACTGAAGTGAAAGGATGTCAGCGGGGACAGGGCTCCCCACAGCATGTGGAGGGCCCAGCCAAAGCCAACGGGGGCTGATAGAGCCAGAGGGTGCCTGCCTGTGGGAGCATGGCTATGCCACAGCCGTCCCTCAAGAGGCCATACTGGGACCAGTACTATTCAATATTCACTGTCTTCATCAACTGCTTTAACTGTGGGATTGAGTGCACCCTCGGCAGGTCTGTGGATGACACCAAGCTGAGTGGTGCCATTGATTCACTAGAGGGAAGGGATGCCACCCAGAGAGACCTTGTCAGGTTGGAGGAGAGAGGCCATGTGAACATCATGAAGTTCAACAAGGCCCAAGTGCACCTGGGCTCAGACAGGCCCCAGTATCAGTACAGACTGGGGATTACTGGATTGAGAGCAGCCCTGCAGAGAAGAATTTGGGATATTGGTGGATGAAGAATTGGACATGAGCTGGCAATGATGTGCACTTGCAGGCCAGAAAGCCGACCGCATCCTGGGCTGCATCAAAAGCGGCATGTCCAGCAGGTCAAGGGAGGTGATTCTGCTCCTCTACTCCATTCTCATGAGACCACCGCCCACCTGCAGCACTGCGTCCAGCTCTGGAGCCCCCAACATCAGAAGGACATGGTCCAGAAGAGGCCATGAAGATGATCAGAGGGCTGGAGCACCTCTCCTATGAGGACAGGCTGAGAGAGCTGGGGCTGTTCAGCCTGGAGAGGAGAAGGCTCTGGGGAGACCTGATGGGGACCTTTCCGTACTGAAAAGGGGCCTGTAAGAAAGATGGGGAGACTTTTTACCAGGGCCTGTACTGACAGGACAAGGGGCAACGATTTCAAACTGAGGCGGTAGATTTAGACTGGACATAAGGAAGATTTTTTTTTTTTTTTTTTTTTAAAGCTCAGGTTGGATGGGGCTTTGAGCAACCTGATCTAGTGCAAAGTGTCCCTGCCCATGGCAGGGGAGGGGGGCGGAGGGGGCGTGGTTTGGACTAGATAACCTTTAAAGATCCCTTCCAACCAAAACCATCCTACGATTCTACGACTCCGTGAAACGAGTGCCCTGACTGAAACACTGTGTGGGATGTTGGGGGAGCCTGAGCAATAGTCCTGTGTGCCAAAGAAACTTGTCTGTCTGGGAGTGTCACAACCCAGGGGACAATAACAAGCCCTTGTACTCTAGGAAAATCAAAAGCTTCATCTGTAGCCAAGGTCACTGTGCAGTAAGCACCATTTTTATGGTGTTCACTGGGCAACCGCAGAGGAGCTGAACTTCCTACCAGCGTGGCCGTATGGAGGATGCTTTTGGAAGTGTTTGTCTGCGTCCTGATACTGCTGGGAGCCTCTTTTTCCAGGCTGAAATGTTTCTCTGTTTAGTTCAATTCTGTAGATGTTTGGGGAAGAGGAGGCAAGGAACACAGGGATGGTTTTGGAGGGTCATCTTATTTGCTTTACTGTTGTGGAGGAAACCTTGAGGTCAACTATCAAAGACATTGGGTAAGCACGGAGTGGAAATTCGTATCGTTGTTGTTGTGCTGGTGTGGCAAAGGGACAGAAGTCTCTGCTCAGGAAACCTGCAAAGTGTGTAAGCTGGTAGAATTCAGAGTAGCTCATGCCTTCACTTTAGAAAAGTTGTTGATTTTTTGTAAATTTAGCTGCATACCTCTACCCATGGCATCCAGGTAAATGCTCACATTGAGTTTGAAGATGGCACAGTCATCATCATCATCAGCTTCATCATCATCGGCTGCTGCTCCTTCATCATCATCAGCATAAACATGTGTGGGACTGTGCACCTGCCTCACAAAAAGCCAGCTGTACCACCGTCCTTGTGGGTGCCCTGCGGCCGCACCGAGCGTCCTCCGTCGCTGCAGGCTTCCTTCCCCCCCTCCAGGCCTTCGAGGTGTGAGTTGAATAGAAAATTAGTTTCCCCTCTATATATGTATTTAAAAAATGAAATTTTGAGACAAAAAGGTACTGAGTGCGATTGCTGCGAGAAGCTCGAAAGCTACGTGTGGGAACTGAGTGATATTCTCGGGTTTTTGGCATTCTGCTTTTGTGTCTATTAATAATCCCCTGCAGTGAGTCAGATGGAGATGCATTTATTCCCTGACTCGGGGAGAGCGGCTACCCAAAATAGCAGCAATGTAATTTTTTATGATGCTGTAATGCCAGCACGGCAAAGATTGACATCATTGACCAGAGCTGCTCCCTGCCTGGCAGTCAGATAACCCGTGTGGAGCCTGACCATGAACATGGAAAGCCATGTGCTCGGTTACGTAAAACAGCCGCGAGAGCCCGCCCGTGTTCGAAATGCCTTTTTGCCCTTTCCTGCACATCTTTTGTTTGGTTGGTTTTGGTTTTTTTTCCTCCCCTTAAGCCTTTCTAAGCCTTCTTTGCTGATTTTCTTAAACTGGAGTGTGAGGAGCATTGGGCCAGAAGAGGGAAAGGAAATGGCTTTTGCTGTGGAGGGGAGGATCGCAGACAGCTCGTAACGCGCAATATTTACTGTTTCCGCCCTGCTGCCTGCAAGAAGAGGTCTGTAGAGCAATCCTAAAGTGATCAAATTCAGCACAGCCGCTCTGAATTGCTCATCATTTCTTCTTGCTCTGCCAGCTGCGCCTGTCCCTGCGCAAACCACCGAGCATCTCCCTCAGCCAGGGCTGGTGCCCAAAACCCAGCAACTCCTTCCAGCCCAGGGCCTGCAGCACCCGGCGAAGGGCGTGAAGGCAGAGAAAGGTTTGGGTAGGATGTTTTAAGGAAGGGTGCAGTTGGTTTTCTGTATTTTTTCTCATTCTCTGCCCTGCACTGCTGCCATCAGGTCTATCCTGGTGTCGCAGGCGGCGGGGAGCCTGAGCCATGCCAGGGTGATCCTGGTGCTCCCCAAAAGCACATGTGATAACGCTGAGTACTCCAAACACTTTTTTTTTTTGCACAATTTTGGCTTAAATGCCTCTGCAATGGGACCAGGCCTGGTGTCACGCTGTGCCCTCCACCAAAGGATTAATAAAGATGAATTCCCCCGCGCTGGGGTTTAATAGCTTGGGTGAACTTTCCCAGGCAAACAGTGTTTTATAGGCACCGTTCCAGCTGGAAACGTTTATTAACATTATCTTTTTATGTAGCACTTAGGACGAAAACGGGACTCCTGCCACTGGCAGCTTTGGGCTGACATGAGTGATGGGCCATGAGTGATGGGACGAGCAGTAGCTGAGGCTGAATTTTTGTCAGAGCCTCTGAACTCCTCCAGTTTTGGGTGACCTAACTGGAAAGCAGCAATGTGAAAATGGAATAATGGCCCATCCATACAACTGCTGGCATAAAGTAATTATTCAGGATCGTTTCAGTAGGAGGTGTGAGGTACTGATGCTGACGTGCTTCCCTTACCCCTCACACACCTGCGCAATGCGTGTCCCTGGGGAACAGCAGTATCAGAACATGTTCAGACCGGAAAATAACTAACTAAATATTCCTGATTTCCTGTTAGAAAAGAAACATAAAGAGAGGCAGGAATGGGCGCATCCTGCCTGTAATTTTCTGTAATACTTTCGCCATTTCAGGGGCCATCTGCAATGGGAGGCCGACTGTTACGTAGAACAGCACCTGGGCCTTGCAGCTGGCAAGGTGGTGGAGGTGAACATGGAAAAGTAAAAGCAGATCCTCTAAGGACTGTGGAAGGATACTGCTAAAAGAGAATGCCTGTTCCTTTAGGAGAGTTTTGGTCTTTTTTTTTTTTTTTTTTTTTTTTTTTTTT
>WHYT01016800.1:339489-352133 GCA_009806455.1 Tetrax tetrax
AGGAAGCCAGGGAGGTAGGGACAGAGTATCCCTGCAGGAAAGACAGAGCAGACAGGTGGCCACAATGATAGTGAAGAAAGGTGGGAAAACACGAAGGGCTGCAGCCGTGAGGCTCCGTCAGGCTGGGGCTGGTCGTCGTGCCAGGTTTGCTCTCAAGGCTGCTGCCCCAGCCCCAGCCTAGCTCTCATCTGCAGTCACCCACGCCAAGGAGATGCCCCAGAGGAGCACAACACATCGTGACGGGTTGTCTGCTGGTACCAGCGCTCCCTTTTCCTCTTTCCATATCTCTGCATGGTGCCTTGTGGTGATCTCTTATTATCACTACTTTAATCTTTTCTGCAAAAATCCAGGTTTGCACTGGACTCCTGAGAACATTTGTTTGCCCATCTGCAAGTGATGTTGCCCTGCATGGACCTGTGTGCCTGCCCACCCCTGCTAAAACAGAGCCCAGCAGCGCAGCAGCGCCTGCCAACACAGTTGCAGGGGCAGCAGACAGCAGACATCTGCTTGAGGAACACCTACAGCTCCCAGAACAGAGATGCAAAGGAAGGGTACAGGTTAGATACTCAAAAAGTATTTTGGTCTGTGGGGTATCCCAGCTTCAAGGCCTTTCAAGGGACGAGGAATGCAGAAGGGGCCTTTGCTCCAAAATACTCCAGTCCCTCAAGTCCTGCTGTTCCCGTGGAGCAAGTTGAAAAATTTAGCTCTCTATGGGTCAGGCTGGTAATGCTTTCTGCTTAGTGAATGTCAAACAGTGCTGCACACTTGAACAAGGACTTAAATTAAGAAAAAGAAAAAAAAAAAAAAAAGATGCAGGAGGCCTAAATCTTAACTTCTGTGGAGGAAAAGCTGCTAGGAGTAGAGGTGTCAGAGAAGAGCTGGTAACAGAGAAAGGGTGATGGAGTGTGTTTCTCCTGAGATTTCCTCACCAGGCTCAGGAAACCTATTTTTATTAGAACTGAAAAAAGACCAGAATCAGAAGTAGCCATACTTAAAATGAACTTTTGAGGATCTATATTTTCACTGTGGGACTGGATTTAAAAAAAAGAAAAAAAAAAGAAAAAAAAAAGAAAAAAAAAAAGTCCCAGGCAGGCTAGAGGTTGAAACAGCCCAATTAGATGAGGGTGCTGAGAGCTTTTCCAGACCCCTTTCCATTTTCTACTGGAAATGTGTTGTTTTGATTGTATACATCTGTGTTTGGCCACCCTCACAGGGAAAGTTGTCCCTTCTGTCAGAAGTCCCTGCATGGCAAGGCAGCGGTCGCTTTCACCCGTGGCTGTGCGCCCCACGCCCCGGACAGCGGGGTTGCAGTCCCGCTGGGCCACCACAGCTCAGGGTGGGCCTGCCTGCGACGCGCCCCGGCTCCCGCAGAGCTGCTTCCCTGCGCTGCCACAGCCAGGACAGGGCCACGTCCTCCCCCACGCAGAACGCTGAGGGTCCCAGCAGCTTTTTCCCGCCTGTCAAAGGCCGACGGGCAGCGCTCCCAGCCGGGAGGTGCCCACCGCTTCTCCAGGGTGGGAGCTGGGAGCTTGTTAAAAACCAAGACAAAGAGTTGGCTGGGCAATTCAGACATTGGTGTCAATTAGCACAGCTTGACCAGAATATTTACATTTTATTAAATCTTTACAATCAGCAATTATAATCAAGTACACAATTATGTACATGGATTATATACATTTTAGCCCAGACTTTTACATCACAGTACATAGTTGCCCTTAGAAATATTGTATACACGTATCACCAGACAGTAAAACCCAAAAACAGTGTTACAGCACCTGGTATTAGATGTCTTTCATAAGAAAATATACGGCTGTAAATTGGGCTGGCTAAAAAAAAAAAAAAAAAAAAAAATCTTATAAAATCTGAACATACAATATTTCATTCACAGAATGTTTGGTTTTGTTTTCTATGTTCTGACTGATGCCTTGTGCATAAGATGTCCCGTTTTTAACCTCTCACCACACCTTATTCATGCCTAGCACTACGCCTTCAGGTACACTGGCAGGAGGAGGAGAACCAAAGCTGGGCTCATTTTGAAACTTCATTAAGAAACAATAAATGTAAACAAACTGAGAGGATTCCTCTAAGATCAAATAAGAAATTAATTGGCTGATCTGAATTACATGGCATGGAGTAAGCGCTAGCTCCAGCTGCGATTCCTGAATTCTTCAGTGTCCAATACCATACAGTAACTGTACAACACCATACAAAGAAAGAGGTGATTACTGACTAACGATGCACGAGCAATATTCCACATGGAGGGAGCAGACTCCTAGAAGTTTGGGAAGAACAGTTATGCCCCTCTCCAAAAGACTTTTTTTTTTATGAATACATTCTTTTCACTTTTCAAGATGACAGTGACAGAAAACTGAATTCTCTTCAGAATGCTATGAAAAGGTTAACTAAAGCCTATTTCCTCATAAGGAAATATAAAGAGAAAATAACCTGAATAAAACTGCCCCCCCCCCAATTTAATCCTCTTTCCCAACACGTCAACCTTACCCGATTCCGTTCTGTAAACAAAGCTATGGCTCTCATGATGGTTTCAAAGGTAAAGTAGAACAAACTGAGACAAACAAACGAAAACCCAAAAGGAAGGAGGCAACAGTTATCTGAGGTAGGCCACCACCAACGATGCTTCAAATCCACACCGAGTTCTGGGACCATTCAAAAACCTCTTAAAAGGAGAGGTAATAGCTGCTGCTTTATCGCTAGATGTGGAAAAAGCAGTTAAGTGAAAATGAGCTGGTGGTGGCAAGGAAAGTTAATCTTTTAATAAAATTTTACATCTACACCTATGTTTCCTGCAAGTAAAAAACCCAAACCCTTTAACTGCTGTACTGACAGTCTTAAGACAATGACCAGAGGGCCTCTATAGCTATAAAAATAATTCTATTTCCACCAAGAGAGCTAACAAGTATGAAGATGTAGTCCATGTCAAAGAGCAGAGGAACAAAAATGCTCCTTTTGTGGCACTAAGCACTGACAGATCAAAGGAATTATCAGAGTGAAAACTTTTGATCTGCACCTGATGGTTTTGATCCTGCAGCTGACTGCACTTGGCCCCGTCACTTCGAGCCTGGGCACTACCAGGGAAACGCAGAGTCCCTCGGCCGTGGGCCGGGGCTCCCAGTAACACAGGACACAAAAACTCACATTAAAAAAAAAAAAAAAAAAAAAAAAAAAAAAAAAAAAAAAAAGAAAAAAGAAAAAAAAAACCCAAACAAAAAAATCTCAAATGAAAAACCCCAGCTGCTTCAAGCCCTACTCATTCAATCCAAGCCTCCATACAGTTATTGTGCAAAGGAATTGTAACTACATTTAAAAGCTAATTTATTTAAAAGGACACTTATTACCCCCTACTCTAGCCATTTAAAGTTCTCGTTCAGCTTAGGGATCGCGTTCTACTGACTCTCGTGCTCTCACAAGGTGCCTGTGCATTTGGACACTCCAGGTGTGGGTAAGCAGACCGCGCACAACGCCTGCCTGGCGTGGCGCCGCTCCCCCTCTCCAAGAGCGTACGTACATACATACAGCATGGCTGTGCTCGCTGGCAGTTGCATATTCAGCACACACAATTTCACCAGCTAAATGAAAGGTGCAATTCCGATTGGGGCTTTTTCTTTGTTTTTCATTCCATTGTAAAGATGAATATAAACCTTCATTCACAGCCTGGTGCAGCATATAGGCAGTGTTAATTTACTCTTCAATAGAAAACAATTCTTTGAACCACAATTCACTAAAAGCAGTTAATATAAATCAAGTTAGTTCATTTTTGGCAGTTTCTTTGGGAACAGTCAAAACATCTCTCAGTTGTTTAAACATCCCCATTTTTAATTAAGTAATGTTTTCCACATTAGGGATAGCAAACCGGGACTCTCACTTACCTGTAACCAACCCGCAAAGCCCGGAGTGACACACCAGCCATCCTCGCAGTTCACGCCACTGAACTATGGACCCAACAGCCAAAATGGTTGCACTTCACTACTGGTACTGGCCTCAGCGCCTTAATATCACATGTACAGAAGTTGCGTATAAAAAGAATGACAACAAAGTCAACCGTTAGAAGTCAAACTTGTAGAAAAAGGAAGATTTTTGTTACAGCTGATCTAGTTCCGTTTAGTGTCCTTTCAGAGAATATTGCCAGTTTAAATTCCGTATCTCGGGGTAGATTGAGTTTTTCCACCTGGGAGGCCACAAGAAATACCTGTAACTCAACAGCTGCCTTGTCCACTTCACCTTAACCTCGAGCACAACTTTCACAACACACTGTGAACCTTCAGCTGACAGACCCCAACCGAGCAAGGCTGTCTTAGTTTCCCTGGTGGAACCTGCTTACAAAGTACACTGCCTTTGGTTTATACAGCTTCTCTAGTTGGAAGTGGAGCAGAAGGGAGCAAGCGCATCTCATCATGGTCGTTCTTCATGGCAACAGATGGAAGGAGTGATGAGCAACACTATTATGTCTCAGTGTGATATGTCAGGACAAAACCAAACTGCTTCTAGCTGTGCCTCGCAGACATGACAACGGGAAACAATGTCACCTGCTGCTATCAGTGAAGGCTTTCAGCTCAGTACAGATCAGTGAAACGCGCCTTCGCTCCAACCTCGCTCTCACCGATAACCGTTACGTGATACGTTAACCCCGCCGTGTTCAACTTTTGCTTTCCAGGGACCAAGGGAGCAGGACCGCTCGGAGCCTGGAACACAGAAGTTGGGCTCGTTCCCTGAATGAGCCTCCGGGGTTACAGCACCATGCAGTGGAGCCAGACAAATGCTTCAATTGCACATTCCCTTTTTTAAACAGGAAAAATTAAAATAATACAAAGAGTGCGTGTTTGATTTCTGTGATCATTTCCAGGTGAAACCTGGTTGCTCATCACAATACTGATTATGTTTTCTAGTTCCCAGATATCAGGGCCTCACTTCTACCCAAAGAGTTCTCCATTTATTTACTAACAAATAAGTTATTATTACAAGTCATAGCTCATCCTTTTCCATCATTTCAAATGCTTCTATATCTTCACTCCAGTCTGCTAATATGGATTCCATAGGTTGGGCTTTATTATCCCAGTTCACTTTGGAATTTGACTCTGTCTCAGTCTTTAGTTCCTGAGGCTGGTTATCCTCTTGCGTACATGCTGGCTCTGGAGCAGTACCCTCATCAGTTCCAGGGACGTGGGAATCCTGATTTGGAAGGGAAACACTGTCACTGTCTGCGTGAGCAGGAGATAAAGAGTCAGGGTCAGGAACATCAGGGCTTTCTCCTTCTTCAGGCTCCTCACTGATCGCACCAGCATCCTGAGATGCTGAAGCAGCTTCTTCTGAACTCTGTTTATGTGAATCGTTTTCAGATAATTTCTGGTCCATATTCTCCATTTCCAAGTCTTTCAGAGGGGAGAGAAAAAAAATGTTTTGGAAAAAAATTAGGAAGGCAGCATTTCATTATGTATTTCATAAGCAAGGTCACTTCCCCTGACCTTATTCAAGGTAGTGCAAACTTTGCATTGATATGAAAAATTAACAACATTAAGGAACATATTTTACGGAGGGATGTGAGGGAAGACGATGAAATACATTTTAAAAGAGAGCAAACAATGTCGTGAGACTAGTTTTGGTTCCTCAAAGTTGAACAGTGACTTCTGGCTCAGTGCTAGTTGCTGTCCTTCAGTGTTAAGCAAATACCCCCACTGCGTGCACTGAACTTTAATACTGGATTTTAAAGCACTCCCAGATCCACCAAGATCCCACTTTTAAGGAAGTGTGAGTTGGACAGAGTTTAAGTTTACGCAACTGTGAGTTAAAGAGAGCCAAAGTCAAAGCCTCCCTCATCACATCCGCACTCAAAGCAACCAACATCCCTAAATACCGACTGCGCTTCGTGCCAGCTGTCCCGTTAACCACGCGGATCTCTGGAGTTGGATGTTTCTAGCTAGCATACAGGACACTGGCACTTCAAGACTTCTAGGGAGTTTAACCGCATATGCCGTGTTTAACACGGGATACTTACTGCCATCAATAATGTAGTTTGGAATCATTTTACCTTTAAAGATTGTTGCTGGGATTCCAGACGGAAGCACAAGCAGGGGGGAAGAAGCAGACATGGATTACAAATTCTCAAGTGCAGAGCTATCTTTTGTATTTAGTATTTCGTTAGAGCAGCTTAACCATAGTTACAAACAGGAGGCATTTGTAAGAAGCGATGAAGGAAAAACACTGTAGCTTTTGGCACATCAGCTTTGCAAACGTGCAGAAGACAAACGCTGTCATTGGTTTGCCAGAGACACTTGTGTGCTCTGCTTGGACAAAGCACTGCTGTGAGGAAGGCTCACAAAAGGAAAACCTAGCATTTTCTGCTAGGAAACATTTTAATTGGGAATGGATAAGCTTGCAGTTTTCTTGTCTTATACAAGAAAAATTGCAAAATATCTGAGGTCAGCAGCCTTATTTCTCATGATAACCACTTCTCCTTAGACAGGCAAAATAGTTCTAACAGTTGTCTCTTTCCTTTTGGGTACCAACAATGCCACTGGGGAGCTGGATAAGAGACATTGACAGTGTAGAGCAACACTACTGACACCACTTCAAAGCAGATTATGACAGAAAAGGTTTGAAAGGAATCGAAAAGGCTGTATTTTCTCATTACTCAAACTGACATTTAACTCACGAACAGCATTTCTGGATGTTAATGTTAACTTGAGGGGGGAAATGGATGATGTCACATCTCAGATAATGCCTTTCTTATGAAAAAAACTAATACCAACGTCAAAGAGAAAACTAGAGCTACCAAAAAACGTGCTTGCACCTTTGGGCAGCAAGCAGAAATCGCTACTGGACGTTTCGCATTGTGCCACGACACAGACAGAAGCTAAATGTGTATAAATAACCTCTACTCTTACCTCTGTCTTTTGCTTTATCAGAAAGGAGCACCTCCACAGCCTCATACTCCCGGATCGCATCCAGTATAATGTTTCCTTCCTTGTTGAAGAGGAAGAGCATGGGAATTGTGATATCATCTGTATTCTTTCCATCACCGGCCATTTGGAAGAGAGGAGCTGTGTCGCTACTGCTTCCCTCGTTGTCATCTAGCCGGACACACACCAAAGGAAAAGCAAGCAAACCTCCTGTTAGATACACAGACTACAACTCTGGCCTTCTACAGGCTTTTGGAGGAGCTTTCTACTGCCCAGTCAGTTAAGAGGATCCCAAGCAGAAAATAAGTGGGTTGTAAAAAAGTAAAAAGTCAACTCGTGTCCTTGTTTCCCTTAACATTTCTCATTTGTATCTCAAGTCTTCTTCAGCAGTTAGTGGACAGCACTATTTCAACACTCAGTGATCCTTAAAATAACAACTTTTGATCTGCAAAAACAGTGACAATCCCTATCCCAATTTCTTCAGCTGCACTTTCTGCACAGAACCAAAACCAAGACATTTCTTAACCTTCTGAAAGCACAATTTCTGTGTTGGAGTACTGTCATCTCAGTTTAACAGCTTCTTGTCAGCTTTCCAGTATCTTCAAATCCGTAAAATACAGGTTACATTCACACAAGCTTAATATTTTAAGAATTTAAAATGTTATTTACCAATAACAATACCGCCTATTGCTCCAGCTTTTTGAATGTTTCTTGCCTTTTCAGCAAACATACACTGGCCTCTTTGCATCAAAGCAATTTTCTCTTTCACTGCCTCAGGATTAGTGATCTCTGAGCATCCATTATACGGCTTAATGGTTGCAACAAATCCTCTTGTCTGTTTGGAAAAACAAAAGCAGAAAGAGAGTATTAGAGCACTAGGTTCAAGCTTGCAGAAGATTCCTAAGCAGTTTAATTTCTTCAGTTAATCTGATGCATTTTGTGGTGTCTTCTGGCAGAGCAGGCAATCTTTACCCTGAAGCTGGAGTTCTAAGAAGCAAAGAATGACCAAATGAAAACCAAATGCTCATCTTCAGCGTATTTTGGCTATACCTGTGAACTGTTGTCTCTGTAAAATTGTGTTCTGTGAACTGCTAGTCTGGAACAACTCTTTTGGGCTGCATCTTGCCCAGTCAAAGTAATAAGATTTTCCTACTGCTTCCAATAGGGACCACCGCCTCTGTGAGATTTTCTTCCTCCATCCACATACAGCCTTTTATAAAAGCTTGCGTAAGAACAAGCTACCCTAACTCTGCAAGGCCTTCTGCAAATTCATGGCTGACATTCCTTAACTTAACATCTCTTAAGACATGCACTACAGACTACCAAGTTTGTTTTGAAAACCATAGTACATATGCATTTTAAATCCTAAATCACGACTGACGACTCAGGAGCAGAGCATGGGCCACAGACCAATACGCCACTCATCTAAAAGACTGTCGTTGCTGTCGTTCCGTCATCGCTGCGCCTTGTCATTTTAACCACTGCAATTAATGGATCACCCTCTAGCTGGCCGCCCTGAAATAGTACCAGTACTGTAAAATTTAGGCTTATGCAATAAGGAAAGTAACGGAATGCTAGGAACAGATCACATACACATCTTACATACCCCTGCTTTGTGTTTGGATAAGTCCATCCCAAATTGCGCTGGTCCAGCAGTCAAGACCACTCTGCCAAAGAATGGATGGGAAACAATTTGAACAGCACGAGGAGGTAGCTGCTGCTCTTTCTGCTGCTGACTGGAGAGTTCAATCATTTCCTGCATGAACCGCAAGCCATCTTCAGCATCAAGTGAACTTGCTGCCTGAGTAGTAAAGAAACAATAAACAGTTTCTTCTTAAATGTTTGAGAAACTTTGAAAAAAAAAGAAAAATCAAGTTAGGTTTGCTTGGATCCCAGCTAGAAAGATTTTAAAATATAGACTAGATGCTCACTGGCGCTCATTCATCATTTCAAATGAGGAATTTCATTTATCGTCATCTCCACCACACTGTAGACTAAAACCATATAAACATACAGACCTCCTAAGCACCTCACACTGAAAACTAGTATTTTCAGATAAGATGCTGTGAACTGCATCACTTTGACATGAACAGCCTCCATCTAATTTAATGGAAAATTAGTTAAAAGTGTTGCTGAGGCAAAATACTGACAAGCAGCAACCTACTGAATAGAGTGACGTATTCAGCTCACGTGCCCCTTCCACAGGCCCCCGTCCCTCCTGAACCTCAAAGTGTCAAAAAGCGTAGGATTTCACTAAAAGTTTTCAGAAAGAGTACTCTCAGGTCTTACTTGCACCGCATGCTGTACTAATTGTACTCTTCCATCTTTCAGATGAATCAAACTGACTCCCATCTTCTTCAGTATCTCCAAGTGTTCAGGATTACTGGCCATGAAATCTCTGGCTCTCAGTGGTGGTTTTGGTCCACTTCCAAAGCTCTCTTCTCTGCCAAAAGATATGAGAGATCAAAGCTTTAAAAACCAGATTTTTCTTGAAACATAGCTCTCACATTATTCCTACCACCACAAGATTAGAATTCTTTGGAATAATGTTGAGTACAGGCTTCACTAGAATGCAAATTCTCAAACTATCTTTGTTAAAATTTGTTGATATTATCAATAATTTTGTAGTGCAAAAAGGCATACAATGTTGATGACAAAACTACCACATGCTCTCATTTCTAAATAGTCTGCATTACTGTAACACTGACTAAAACCAGTTTCCCTCGTACAATTGCTACTCAGTTTTACTTATTAAGTATAAATATTGAAGAGGTGGTCAGAAGGATAAAGTTGCTCAGCTTTAACAGACTGTCCTAAATTCTGCATGGTAGCATGATTTGCTTACTACAAAGAGGAGTTGCAGAACTTTTCAAAAGACTACAGAAATTCATTTTACAAACATATTTTCTGTTATACCTGGGCTACAATGCCCACTCAGACTGTGTGGCTCACTAAGCTCCTTTTGCTTTGAAAGTCTCACTAATTCCTGCTGGAAATGAACTAAGTCTTGCAAATAATGCCAGACAAAACACGACTGATTTTTCCTGGAGGTAGGCTACCCATTCTAAAATGACTCCAAACTCAAGCAGAGCAAGCTCCAATAACACCTCGTATTTCTCCTTCCATGGACAACAGACCCTATTCCGCTCACTCCTACACTAACAAAAGACAGAAAATATTCATCTTACGCTCTGGAAATACCCCTAGGACAGCTCTTATCCACCACGTTTTTCAAAGGTTCACGAATGCTTTGAGCAAACATAGGGTCATTTGGGAAAAGAATCTGGGTGTTCGGACAGGTCCAGTCAAAGTTGCTGTCATCCAGCTCTGTGTATTCTGTAGTCTAAAATGAAAGATACAGATCACCTATTAAAAATGCAGATCACCTATTAAAAATTACACAAAGAAACTCAACAGATAGAAATGACAAAATCCAAAACACGTTTGGCTACTGAGAGGAAAATTAGCTCCATCCCAGCCAAAACCAGGACATCTACCTTCAAGTAATTTGTGTACTGGGGACATAGAGCAGCTGAATGCAATAAACGTCCTACAACCACCCCGATCCCAGGGATTAAGAATACATCACTCTTCTGTGCCACACCTTGTAATAGCAAAGGGTAACCAGTGCACTAGGTTATCCCCTTTCTAGGGACAGACAAACAGCAGGTCTAATTTGTAACTTACCAAACCTGTATCCACAGTTTCTAGAATTTTTTTTCAGAAACAGCTAATCCTCTACTGGCAAAGTAGTACTTCTCAAGCCCGCCAGTGCCCCTGTACTTCTATGTGCTGGACAACTAAAGGAAATAGTTATGATTTCATTTGACATTGCCTTTATGCAGAGTGGACCAGCTGCAGGCCTTGGGTAATTCTTGCTTCGTCTGACTAAATGTCACATCTTTTCCTGTGAACAAAAGATTCTCCTCTTCGGGAGTCATACAGACTTGCAAGTCTGAATGGCCAAGGAAGAATCTATATCTAATTCAAACAAGCTCTGTTTTCAGAAAAGATGATGGAGTTAGCATTTGCACAAATTGCTGTTTTGTAACATGTGAAACCACGTGGAACACGCAGTGATTTGAAGCCATATTAGCCTGTTCTTAGTTTTGCAAATAACTGTTTGGATAACAGACAAGTTAATTTTCTCTTCTATAAAAATGAATGTATTATTTCCCTATTTGCAAAAAAATCCTGTTTGCAACGTATTAGCTAATTAAAAATCAAGTATTTAAAGGCTCCCTAAAAAACAAGACCTAAAAGGCTATTGGTTTGCTAGAATAAATAAAGTACCTATGTTTGTCGTGTGACAAATAGTAGTCACATCACTTAAAGAAGGTTTTGCAAGCATCAGCATAGTAAGACATGACCTTTCCTGTTTATGAGAATGAACACAAACAGGATGTTGAGTTGCTACCACCAACTATCCCACAGACATTTTTGGCTTAATAGTATTGTGTTTATATTAAAAATAATTTACACATTCCATTTTTTTTATCAATTTCCTCCCCATCAGATAAATCCTGTAAAAGAGTAACATACTCGTTTTCACAGCCTTTTAGCAGGATTTGTTGAAACCATTTTCAATGGATCTTTCTTACTTGTATTATGCACAATAACAGCTTTGATTTAACAAAGAGCTTGAGAAAACTGCATTGAACAATTTACTCTATCCTCTTTATTGGCCTTTTGTTAGCATTTGCTATTCTCAAGAGAACTACACATGTTAGGCCAGCACTTCACACAGCATCAGCTACGGGAATCCTGCCTCAAAAATATCAGCTTCTCACGTTGGCAACGAAAGTCATAAAAAGCTCCTTCAGAGAACTTCTTGCATAGTTTAAAAAACAGTCTCCATTTCCAAAACTCAAAGACAAAAGATGATAAATGCTTGAGGAAAGAACATTTCAGAGAAGGTGCAAGATCTCCACAATGCAGGAACATGAAAAATCAACCCGACGACTCATTGAACATGTTACCAATATCAGACATTAAGAGTAAGTAATTAAAAATTTTTCACCGTCTAATGCTTTCTACTCAATTTTAAGATTTCTCCAGGACACATGGCTTCATACACAACAGGAGCATTTTCCTCCGATTCAGGCATGATCATAAAACACATAGTAAAGGTTAAAAATAAAGGCACGCTAACATAAAGGGATTTATGTCCCTGATGCCCTAGATACCTCTCTATTCACTTTGTGACACAATTCTTTACTTGCCAGTAGTATTATTGCCTCTAAAATAAATTATGTCACCTTATTGAGCACAAAACTAAAAAAAGATATTTGTATTTATGATGCTTCATGTCACAGTTGTATTACTACAGGTTCTTTTCGAAGGTTAAGGAATGTATAAATCCATAAGTGTTCTCACATTTACCCAACAGATGGCTATTGCATGGACTAAAACAATTAAATATCCCAAAAGCTAGAGCCGTATCTTTTCAAACTAACTTTGCAGTGGTCTCAAAAAGCCTTTCAAAATTTGCCAAGGGTTCATGTAGTAAAAGAAGCAACAAAAACTTAGGCATGTTGCTGCAAGTGTTTTAGAAAAACTAATAGAAAATTAAGACAAAAACATTGTAGTGTGTTATTTTCAAATTTATATAGAGACAGGGAATGATTTTCTTTTTAAATATCGCTAGTATTCCATCACTTTTTCTCTCAGGATTCAGTGGTGCAGAATCCAGCCATGCAAACATTATTCATACTTATGTGACTGTCACTG
>WHYT01016800.1:352153-371667 GCA_009806455.1 Tetrax tetrax
TTAAATTTGCGGTGTTACTTACTGTGTTTTTTTTAGAGATGGTTTGGTTTGTAGTGGAAAGCCAAAGTGGTAACAGATGAGCTTCTGTAGTGAAGATATAATCTTCAATGTCAAAAATCATGTCTTCCTTATCAGCAAACAGCAAGTAAAGATATTTAAACATCTCGGCCAGAAAGAAAGAGTCCATTCTACGGAAAAAGATGGATGTGCTTTAGGAAGATTCCCTTTCTTCTAAAACATCAGTAAAACAAATACTCATACTGCTCTCTCTCTGAAGATTTCATGACTACTATTGAACTTAATTCCATTAGCATTCCTTCCGCTTGAAAGAAACCATGTTTGGAGAGAAATGATTCTGCGTGTTCAGTACAAAACAGCATGATAGAAAAAAACAAATAAACCTCTTTACAAGCTTCTACATTTGAAGTATATTTTGTTTGAAAGTAATTCATCTGTTGCTCCGAGACAAATGAAACGTTATTAAACTAAAAATATTCTTACATAACAAACTATAGAACTATTGAATTAGTTTATACGCTATGACAAACGGGTAATTTAAGACCTGGGCATCAAACTGAAGACAGATTGCTACTCACAAGTCAATTAATATAATTACATAAACAGGGTAATTAGATTTTGTCCATAATCTTTTTATAAAAAAATCATTGCAAAAACTTTTACCTGTCTTCATGACTTCCTGTACGAACATCCTTCATTGCAGCAAACCCACAAGGTACTCTTGCATACTTGTTCAAGTTTTCAATGAGTGTTTTTCCTACTTCTAGATAGTAAGGGTCACCAGTAGCCTGTAAAAGAAAACAAAAACCAAAATGAAGCATACAGGTGCACTTAGATCTACTGTACAATTAGCAGCTTTTATTTTCCTAATGGTAATTCATTGATTCCTTCTCAGACATCAGTAAAGTCAAATTTATTAATAGTGCTAAACTGTCACAGATATGCAGATAAGCACATGGAAGCACTTAGAGAAACACAAGACATTTAGGCACTGCTCTTCTCTGCAAGGTACAAATGCCTTTTGCTCTTAGACTATAAGATCTCTTTAAGAGAGATCAGCAACATCTAAATATCTTTAAAAATATAGGCCTTTGTCACTTAACAGTTTTCTTTCTAGTTCTAGGCATATAAAACAAAATTCCTAGAACAATTTTTGATAACCAATACTTTTATCTTATTTATATACACAATTGGCTCCAGTAGATAAAATAAGCTGGAGATAGGCTACTCATTTGGTATTGAAATAAAACACCAACAAAATCCCAGGTGCTAGACAAAGCGACCAAAAGCCCGAGGAATGACATCTTACCTTATACAAGAAGTAAGTGCTTTCGGCAAATTCAGGCCTTAAGGGATGCTGAGCCCAGTGAACTCTGAAGTCTGTTGTGAATGCCTGAGGAAGAAAAGGAACAGACAATAATAAATGGAAGAGTAAAAGCCACACACAGGTTTCTTTTGAATCCTACATTAACTATGTTACAACAGCTGAAGTACACAGCAGCAGAGCACTGACGGCCCAACATCAATCTCAGGAGGCTACGAGAACCTCTGTCCAGTTAGTACAACTGAGGCCAAAACCTAAACCAGTGCTCTAGCCCACTTAGTATGAGCGAGATTTAAGCCTGTGTTCATGCAGGAGTCCAGACACCACTCAGCCTCTTGACAAGTGCCCAGCTAGTGGAGCTGTGGCAAGAGGTGCTAGATGAGAACCTGTGCTCCAGACGCAGGAGGCAGCACGCAGCCTCCAATCGCTCCCAGCAGCACAAGCACGCAGCTGCTGCCGCTGCAATCCAACCAAAGCAGCTTGGGAAGAGACGACCTGACATACACCATTTTTGCAAACACACCTACCACCTGACGCTTCCAGTGCATTAAACTGTCATTTCAGACCAACAGATCCAAGCAGCTGTTTCTAACATAAAAAATACCACACACTACAAGTCAGTTATCTAAAAATTTCCTAGTCTATGTATTCACTCTTAATATGCACTGGCAAAAGCCACTTCTGTGATGGCTTACATTCACCACTACTTCATAGCAGGGTTTAAACCAAGTCTTTGCTAAAGTGGATGGCATATTCGCTTAAATGCAACTAACTGATCTTTCAAAGTTTCCTTCCTAAGTACAAAGCACTGAAAAAACAACCCCAAAAACCCTAAGGAGCCTTTTTTGAGTGTTTTTAAAAACATACAATTTTAAAAGCACTCCAAAAAATAGTTCCAGCGCTTAGAGAGCATTCTTTGGTCTCCATTTCCACATCCAGTGAATGCGATGCTAATTTAAATGTCCTCTAACAGAAACAAGCTTACACTAGAGGAAAGTCAAAATTACAAATGGAGTCAGAAGCTCTTACATATTCTGGGTCATCACAGAATAAAGACAGACACTTCAGCACGTAAACAAGCTTTTCTGTGAAGAATTAACTTGCTCAAAGACTGCACTTGCAATATCTACAGATAAGTTTGTGTACCTGCTTGCAAGGATATTATGCAAAATTTCAGAACATTCTCTCAGAACAATTCAGTCTTCAGTTTCCCTCCCTGGGTTAATAAAGACGACTGATCTTTAGCATTAATGCTATTACATTACTAAGGAGCTACTACTACATGTGCTTATACAAGTTTTGCATACTGAAATGAGTCAAGGTCAATTTTGAAAGGCTGAAATGTAAAGTCTAAGCAATTATTAATGGCAGCAGTTTCCTATTATTGTGTTAATTACAGCATCAGTGAAGGAAAAAATATTTCATATCCAAAGCACAGCTGTCATACATGCAGAACTGTACATCACATAAGAATGCTGTGAAAATGAGTCTCTAGCTTTCATGACACATATATCTACTATTTCTTCAAATGGATATCTGAGACTGTTCAAACTGAGGTAAGAATCAGTTTACACGATCAAGAAATTACTACCTTACCTCTGGAAGAAAGTTATGCTTTTTTATAACCTGATACAGCATCTCATGAGTTTCAATAGCAGGTCTAATATCACCCTTCAACACCTAAAATCCAAGAATAAAATTAACATTAATTCACCATGCACAGGAATAACATTCAGAGTTCGACACACTCCTGGTGTCGATATAAAGCTACAGAACAATTTACACATTTGGAGCAGATACATACTGTAAATATTACCCCCTTTCAGCGTACACAGCAGATATTCCCTAAGAGCTTTTTAAGCAAAATCAGTCAGCTCATGAAGAGTACTGCCCATGTCGAAAAAGGATCTCTACCTTTTCCAGAGAAGTGTGGTGGAAATGTGATATAGTTTGTCTTAAAGATGTAAATGGCACATGAACTAGAAAGTTTGTCAGTAGACTACTAAAAAGGCAGCTCGAGTGTTCTCAGGACTAGGACTGAAGGAGGCAAATCAGACAGACATACTTTTCTTGATACTCAATACGGCCAGAGAGGCACGTTAATGTGCATCATAGCACTGAAGTGACAGGAGGAGCGAGTACAGAAATCCTCATTCAGTACTTTTGAAAATCGAATTACTAAACTTGACTTGTCAATTATATATCTAGTCTATTTAATTGTTTACTTGTTATTATAATCATCTGCACATGGGTTTTAAACCTTACCTGCAATCCAGGGAAGAAAGCTAGCAAAGAATCCATCCAGGTCCTAGCATTTAGCATTGGTTTATGAATATGAACATCAAGAAGAAGAGGTGGTTGGCTAATGTATCTCATTATGGCATCGTAGTGCTGACAAAGATCAGAAAAAATTATGAGTCCACATGATCAATACATTTAACAAAACAGATACAGATCACCAGACTATGGCATTTTATTTCAATGGAAGAACCAGTACTATACTCCCAATCATTGTGACATTTGGCAATGCACAGTAGTTTCTAGTTTTGCCAACTAAAAAGCAGTGTAGTAAATACTGCATAGCTCCACAGTATTACACGTACAATACTTTTTTGTGTGTGTATTACTTGGAGAAGGTGATGTGTATATCCAGCAGCCATGTGATAAACAGGTAGCTATCACAGTCAAGGTACATTTGTTTTGCCTGAATCTTTAAGCCCACGCTAATCAAAGCCGAACATTCTTTCTCTGAACAAGAGAACTCTAAAGCAAATACATCTCAGGAAAAGGAGGTATGAAAAAACTCAATCAAGCAGCTTGACTTGATGGCTCAGAACTTTAAAACCCACAAGCTCACTTGTCAACTCGCTGACTTCCAATTCTACACTCCCCAAGACAGCTGCCTTTCTTGTTTTCTGAAGCACACAAGGTACAATTATGAGCATGTGAGCTAAATCAATAGGGAACAGCTAATAGACATAATTAAGGCAAAATATAACAATGGTGGCTGCAGGTTAGGAATATAAAATAATCATTACACTTAAAGTGTTGCAACAGGCTTTTAGCTGCTGATTTATTCCAATTTTAACTCTGCTTATGATATAAAAACATGCTATAAAATGTTTTTATTAGATATTACTATTTTCAAAAGAAAGAATAATGATGCTGAAGTTGCTTAGTAACCTTATGAATTTAGTAATCTAAGGGTGTTTTTCAGCTTGTAAGTGTACCTAAATGTATCCTGGGGCTTAGGATCTGCAGTGCAATGCAAGATCCAGACTTTGATTTTGAGATCTCTTTTATTGCTCCAGGACAGAAAGAAATTGTACCATAGCTTGTAACAAGAGGCTCCTATGCTGTTTTAGAGAAACACTTGTAGCATTACACTCTCCAAGGTGACCTTGAAATACAGCTTCTCCTGTACTAGAAATATGGAAAAAGGTCCAGAAGATTCCAATTTTCATTCAATGCGGTTAAAATAGCAGCTCAGGTGACAGTTCACCCAAGCTTAGCAAAAAATCATATTAAAGAGAGCTAGCACTAGACACATCAGAAGTCACAGAAACTCCGCTAAAGATCTCTTCATAGGCTTTTCAGGCTAACAGTTGACTGACAATACAATTAGTCTTAAATCTGTCTTACAGAAGGCACAAACCTGAGCAAGGTGTTAACTTACTGTGTTAAATCTTTCCAGGAAACTGTCATCTCCCAGCAAGACATAGGCTTTTAATAAATATTCATAATATGAATCTATTCCTGCTCCAACTCCACTATCTAGAAATGACAGAAAACGAAAAGGTGGTTTTACTTTAAGTAGCTATACGGATATTTTCACATGGTTTCATTTTGATTTGAAAGTCTCTCAGTAAAAGAAAAAGCCTTGTATCATTAGAATTAAGGCACAGATGGATGCAGAGACACAAGACTATGTCTGCACTAAAGGCTCTGCAGTATCAGTGCACACAGTAATATGAACAGACACGCATTGAAGCCAGTTGTTTCACTTTTCTCATATGAAAATATTTCTACTGGCTGACATACACAACCACAGCCCTATTTATAATTTTCCTATGTATTTATAGCAGAATCTCTGAAAATTTATCCCAAGGCATTCCCCTCTCGGTCTTCAAGTGGATCAGAGAACACTTTCTTAGCAATGAATACAACCAGTTTCTCTACCAAAACAACCTTTCAGAGCAAAGCCTGGCTTTGTTGTAGCAGGTTTCTCCAGCATTGAAATTATGTAACTCTACATCAACATTTTAAAATAGACTAGATAAATGTGCTGGAGGTGGCGGCGTCAAGGTTTTTCTTGCCCAAAACCGCTTGTGGTCACCGATTCCGAGTCAGAATAGCACGCACCTTTGCGGACCCAGTCTCCAGTGTGAATATTAATAGTAACGCCCACTAAATTGCTGCTGCGCTGTCTCTTTTCCCAAATAAAATCAAGCGCTTTCCGTGCATATTCCTGCAATAACAAAAAACCCTCATTAAAGGCAATTACAGAGAAACACAGATACTAGAGACTGTTATTCTTTTGTCTATTGAAATTAAGATGCTATGAAGTAATAAGATGTTTCATATTTAACAATTATAAAACTCAGTATTAAATTACATATACCTAGATAGTAGGATGTTCAGTTTATATAAATAGTTATTCTGTTGCTGATTAGTTGTCCACACAACTATTTCCCAATACACTTTATGGTCTTAAGCGAGTCAAGCACCCTTCCGTACACAATTTTAGAGTACGAAACTTGTATACAGACAGGGCAGTGTAATCTAATTTAAAAAAGAATTCAAGAAATAAAACAGCCTTAGAACCAACATTGCTGCATCTTTTAATACATCTCAATGTGGAGCAGCAGCCCCTTTTAATTAGTATACAAGTTATATACATTCTTTACATACACAAAAAGTAGCTTGAAGGTAACAATCTACCCAACAAAAATGGCTCTAAATTGCCAAAAACACGCACAGGATTTTAGGGAGACAAGTTTTACCAAAACACTCAATAAAGGCCCAGCTATGCTTCCACTCGGTTCCATGAAACTAAATGAAATACTATGCTCATACTGAAAGATTTAAAAAAATTCTGATCTGGAAAAAACCATGGTTTGTTTTTTTTATCATATCATAGAAATACTTGCAAACATTTTCATTTAGATTCCTGCTGACAGCATACTCTTAGATCACTTTTGCACAACTTCAGTGGGATTATACAAGTAGGATTTTTTTTGCTTTTGCTTTTTTTCTTTTGAGATGCATTTTAAGGAACAAATATCTCACTTCACTTCTTTCTAGTCCTGACCCCTCTACTGCAAAACTATGCAAGTATTATCCTTTAGCTAGTATATTTACTATACTCAGTATATTTATCTTGTTTAATTCTATAATACCGTAACTACTTTCAAACAAAAATACATCCTGTGGTTTTTAAACAAAATTAACACTTTTAGAATAAAAAGCCCACAAACACAACAAATCTGAACACACAGAACAGCTAATATATGCACCCGTTTGATAAACTCAAAATTATCTTTCCAAAATTAGAGGAAAGTAGTAGAAAACTAATGAATACCTAATCCCAAAAAATAAGTTATCATGGGAAGCAAACCTCAAATATAGATGTTCCTGTGAATCGGCTTAAAGCTGCAAACTCAAGGATCAAGGTACCTGCACAAGCTGTACAGGTATCAGTTTCTGTTCCCGTTCGTGCTTCTGGATGTCTTACACCAAATTTTAAGTTAACCTAGAGAAAAGTAGATATTACTGCCTTTACTTTTACTACTTGAAAGACTTTACGCTCCCGCGATCGGTCTGTAGAGCAACTATATAATCTTTGCTTTTTCCAAAGGCAAGCGGCAGGGGCGAGGGGAAATCACACGCATCCCTGTAGTTTTGCTCTGCTGTACCACGTACTGTCAACTCAAACATGCACACAAAGTTATCCAGAAGTACCCAAAACACGCAACCCTCCAAATCAAGGACTTGCCCAATTACACGTTGCCTTGTTCACTGGACATTTGAATAAGAGAATACCACCCTGAAAATTGAATTCCAGCAATTTATTTCCCAGCAAACCAGAAACTCGGAACACCAAAAGTACTTGGGAAATAAAGCTTTGTAACTATCTCACTACTCCTGGCTCCAGAGAGTACCTGCTAGATGGACCTGCTTTTGTACCAGGCACATCGTAACTTTCTGCATTCTGGAGAGGGTCCCCTCAGCAGAGGATTGCCAAGCCCTGAACATTTTGAATCAGACATTTTCAGTAGAAAAATGCTGATTTACTGAGCCTAGATTTTTAATTCATGAGAAAGTTGCCAATCAAAGCCACATCTCACAAACTCAGTGGATTATACTCATGGGAAGTGGTTTTCTGTCATTCAAGTTTTTAATTAAGTGAATATTTTTAGATTACAGCTAGCTTTGCCCTCTTAAAAAATGTGATTTAGACCATGAAGATCAATCAGAGGGGCAAGAAATCGGTAGACAGTGATTAGACAAGATTTCTGCAGTTACTATTTACCCACAGCAATTACCCACCCAATACTAGAATTCTCAGAGCTGGAAATGTAGGGATTCAGAGAGTCTAAAACTGTGTTTTAAAATACTAGGTAGCATGTATCACAAACGAGCAATTTATCAGCTTCTGATTTTTTGTGCACTTAATAAATATACAAGTGATTTCAGGAATCAAGATAAAAACAAAACAACAAAAATTTTGGTTAGACAAGTAATTCTGAATTGCAGAAACCACAGAACTTACTCTTGGATAAGGGAGACCACTAGTGGTATTAAAAGCAGGTAAAAGCTTGTAGCCTAGTTCCTTTGCCATGCGCAGAAGTTCACCATTGTACCACTGCATATATTCACCTTTTTCTTTCAGCATAATTGCCACTGAATGTCCACCTAGGAGACCTCTAAAGACAAGAAAAAATATCCACGTCTCAATAGGTATATTAATCTCAACAGCAATGCAGCAATTTCTACAATGTAGACGACTATGTAAGTAACTGTGCTATGTTCACATGGCCCTGATTATTAGAAATGCTGAGCAAATGTGACTCCAGTTACAATCAGAGTGAGCTGCCAGTATTTTGGAAGCAATTCTTATTGTTCAGGACTCAGTCCTAAACCACAGTTGACTCACTGATTCATCAATATAGTTAGTCAAGAATCACAACCAATACCTCTAAAACGGCATATAATAGCTTAAACCTAACCTGCTCTGATCCTGCTTTGAGCAGCAAGTTGGACTACAGACCTCCAGAGGTCCCTTCCAACCTCAAATAATCTATTACCTTAAGTACTGAAATATTTTGTTAAATCCAGTATTGAACGGTGTAATCTGTAAGTCTGTTTTCATTAAGAAAAAACACTGCTACCTCAGCACACAGTATTTTAATCAAAAAGGCTGTGCCTGCAGCAGCTAGATGGGGCCAACTTGATTCAGTATCACTGCATCAATTCCTGCCTAGCATTTTAAAACCTTTCTCAGGGCAGGTGTCGAGCTATGCCAACTGAGAGAGGCACAACTGTTTCAAATTAGGTGAAATAGCACAGAAAGTTATGCCTTAAGAACATTTAACTAAAAGCTACATTTTTAAGAGTTTTGAAAACATATAAGTTACTCACCCAAGGACTCTTATGTTGGTTTCAAAGACAGATACAACTATGTCATTATCTAAATTAACATCCTTTATGACTTTTTTTACAGCCTCTTCAAACTCTTTGGTTTTATTTAACACCTGGAATACAAATGTAACCATCTGTTTAGGTTCCAATGTAGCTAACACAGTCACACTCGGGTGTGGAAGAACAAGTTCAATGAATTAAAAAATAAAGCATTTAACCTGCCTTAGATTGATATTCTAGTCCTGCAGGAGCCTACTCCGAGACAGCACAAACAGACTGTATTATTGTTTTTCTCATTAGGTACATGACAGACTATAAAAGCTGTACACAAAGAACAAAGTTGTGAGAATGTACCTAAACTATTACCAAGGGATTTATTTGTTTGTTCCTTCCCCTACTCCCACACCACAACTGCAGGGCAACGGGACTGAGCGGGCTGGAGGCTGTGCTGGCAGAGCGGGCGAGGACTGGCCTGCTCCCACGCCTCCTGTCCATAGACTAAGGAGCCACATCCTGCGCTTGGTGAATTGTTCTTGCAGTCTTCCTCCTCCCAACGGTTTTCTCCTCGTGCTTGAAGAACGGCTCTGGCATTTCCTACAGATTTTCTTTCACACTGACTTTTAATTCAATCCACCTTTAAGAATCTTTGTGACTTATTCAATTTGTTATCGTAAGTACCTTTAAACTCCACCGGTGTTAATTCTGCTCTAAGACAAGAGAGCAATAATAATCATCCAGTTGAGTGTCTAGTGGAGACTGGGAGTTCCAGACTCCACATGAATAGCATTTGTGGTTTTGATTAAAGAGAGCCAAAGGTCATCTCTCAGCACATCATAAAAAGGGAACAGCTGTCAGAGAAGGAGCGTTATATGACCCACACCAAATCAGTGCAGTCAGGATTTTCTAAGCTTTTTAGATTTGTTTATCTAGAGATGCAAATGGCCAAAAATTCCTAATTTCCAAACTCTATTTTATGATGACAAAATATGTCAAAGGGACTGAAATCTAACAAAAAGTAGTTTATTAATGCTTGGAGTTTTTCAGTAAGAACATAAGTTTGGCAACATTTACTGGCAAGCACGTCCAGGGTTGCACTTTTAAAACATATCTAAGCGCACACAAATTCATCCATGAAACATGTACATACAATTTAAAAACATAAATAATTCAGCAGGTATTAAGAGACATTCACCTGTACGTCAGCATGCAGCTTTAGACTATAATGGGAAGCAAAGTCACATATTTTTTAAGTTAGAACCCAAGAAAAGCAAGATAAGAAAGTGCCAATGAAATGCAAAGGAACTGTTCTAGTTTTCTTTTTGCAACAAAATCCAAACACCACCAACGCAGCATTTGAAAGTTCCTACAAGCAATAGCCACTTCGAACAGGTGGCTAGAGATGAAAGGTGAAGAAAGATTAGTGTTTTTTAAAGATAATTTAACAAAACAGAAATCTAAAACTAAGACTGAACAACAAAAGGCAGTGTTTTTTTTGTTTTATCAAAGTTTAACAATAGATTGCACCTACCACAAGAGTATCCAAGGTATCAATCAAGGTCAGGGAAAACCTACAAAACAAAGTTTAAAACAGATTTATTATAAGCCTGTAGATGTAGAAATCAAATTATTTTTAATAGTAAACAATACCATGGAAGAAACTAATTATCACAGATGCTAAAAAATCAGTTGTGTACAATGAGTTTAGTATCAAAACACTGCTAAGTTTCTTCCCCTTGTTAGCAACCAGAATAGAAGCTGACTGAAACAAGCTATGATTATGAAGACATCTTTATTTACTGCAAAGCTTTCAAAGTTCTTCTAAGCAAATTAAGTTTTTATTTCTAGTCTCCAATCAAATCTACTAAGAGACCCAACAGAATGTCTCTAAGTCTTTTTTCCAATACATTTTTTCTTTTCTTTTTTATTTTTTCCCCTCTTTAAGAATGCTGACTTACTAAGTGTCATAACAAAAAGGTTTATTTAGGAAGATCAAAAATCATTCCAAGCTAAACTTCTCTTCTCAGAAACTGTTTAATCATCTACTTCAGAAAAGGCTGCAATTTGTTGCAATCAAACTCAGTGTTAAAATTAGTGGTGAAAGACTAAAGAAAACACTGTTGATTTCTTATGAAACTTCTACGTGGGATATAACGGAACAGGAAAAGGCACCATAACGGGCAGTAAGAAGGGGCTGAAGGTACAGAGCAGCTTCTGTACGAGGAACAAGTGAACAGACTAGCACTCTTCAGCCTGCAAAAGCTTACAAGTCATTATATGAAGATTTTAAAATTGCACATGGCATGGAGAATGTGAATGATAATCTGCTATTCACTGTTTCTCACAGTAAGTTTCACCTGGTGCCATTCAGCACTACCAAGTCGTAGGCTTAAAATAAAGAACTACTTATTCCATAAAAGCAGAAATCAAGTCAGATCCATACTGTTTGAAACAGGAATATCACAATAAGGCTTGTCCTTCTCATACATTCTTTTCTAGGCCTATTCTAGTGCATTCCAAGCTGAGCAGACCTTTGGCCTAACCCAATAAAATTGCTCTTATGTTAACAAACACATATCAAGCATCGAATAGAATTTACAGAATACAATGGTATTAAAATTGAAAACCTTGGAAAGAGTGGCAACCACCTATTGAAGAACAAGCGTCAAGAATTTAAGCAAGTGCCCGATGTTTGAGACCCGGTAGACAACGTGTGATTATGCATGGAGTGTAATTAAAATGCTAATTAAGTGATCATATGTTATAATGTAAAGATATATAAATGATATGTAAAGATATAATGGCATTCTGTGAGTGTTGTTCTACAAGAGAAAGAGATTAACTGCTGGCTATGCACGACTGCATCACAAATACACAACGTATTCCATGGAAAGAGGGGGCATTATTCATCATACACCTCTAGAGAGGGCTGGTGTGCAGCTACACTCCGTAGCCCTCCGAGGAAACAGAACTGACCCAGCTGCCTCACCCTGTCATTTTGTGATTGCAAAGGCTTGTACAGAACATGACTGATGAGCCAGCTGGCAAGAAAAAGGATTATATAAGAAATCTGATAAATAATAATATAGCAGATTATTAGGAACAGAAAAAAGCATTTATACAGGAAAATAAATAAATACTTACACTACTCAATGCATCTAAGTGTCTGAAAGGTATTTTTACTCAAATGATACCTTTAGAGTAATTCAACTTTGTCTTCAATTGCTCACTTTAACATGGAGAAAAAGAAGCCCTTTGATCTACATTTTGCCAGCCAAAGGATCAGTATTTTGTATTACAAGCTATCTTGGAATTTCTTCATATTTTTTCTTCTGTGTCTGAAATAGCGTTTTATACTTTGGCAAAGGCCTCAGGCTACCACATACACAATAATCGTTTGACTATGTTTTCACAGAGCTTTCTACTAAAAAAAAAGAGGACTAAGACCAAAGGACTTAAGACCAGCATAATGGGTAACAGTTTACTGTTCTGTGTAGCTGATAATTAACTCTTATAATCCGTATTTTGCAGTCAAATTTACTAATATCATAAATGTCACCTCACATTTGGAAGGCTTTCCTACAGAAAATACTTGGCAGAATGATTAAAAAACCCTGCTTTTGGATCTCATTCACTGGTCAGCTATCATTTTTCAATTACGGTACAATTTCATACCAGTTAACATCATGGGAGGAAATAATAAAAGTATTTCTGCCTAACTTGCAAGAAGTTCACAAACAGAGCTTTCTTTCCAATAGTTTCCCCCCCAGCCCCCACAAGAGAACGTATGAGACAAATTATGGATTTGTCTGCACCTATAGAATCTTTTTCAACAAATTTAAGTTTGTGGACATGTCAACTGAACAGACAAGTTTTATGGACTGCAAATTGTACTTAGATTCCTAGATGTTTATGTGAGATAGTAACCGTTTCAAACACTAACTTTCCCAAGGCATCATCCACATCCCCTCGACTTGGTTCCTGACCCCGTACTCGTCCGCGACAAGTTAAAGGCATGAGTTCATCAGCTGGATACGCATGCTCCTGTAGGGAAACAAAACAAGGGAATCAGTTACAACCGTTACAGCCATTTCAGCAAATTTTCAGAGCCTGTTAAAAGAAAGCCCAATTATGTTGTATTTCAGAAAAACTGAATGACAATCGCAGAATCTTTGAGGTGGGAAGGGGCCTCTAGAGGTCCACCCCCTCTATTCAAGCAGGGCCATCTAGACTCAGTTGCTCGGTACCATGTGCAGACAACTTTTGAATATATCCTTCCTTGGAGACTCCACAAGCCCTCTGGGGAACCTGTGGCACTGCCTGGTCACCTTCACAGTAAAAAAAAGCGTTTCCTGATGTTCAGAGGGAACCACCCATGTTTCAGTTTGTGCCCATTGCCTCAGGTCCTGTTACAGGGCACCACTGAGAAGAGTCTGGCTCCATCTTTTTTTACAGCCTTCATCCAGGTATTTATCTACGTTCGTAAGATCCCCCTGAACCTTTTCTTCTTCAGGCTGAACAGCCTCAGCTCTTTCTCCATAAGAAAGATGCTCCAGTCTCTTCATCATCTTTATGGTCCTTTGTTGGACTGTCTGGTAAATCTCTCTCTTTTGTACTGGGGAGGCCAGAACTGGACACAGTACTCCAAGTGTGGCCCCACCAATGTCAAGAAGAGAGGAAAGATCATCTCCATCGACCTGCTGGCAAAGTTTTGCCTAATGCAGCCCAGGATACCATTACCTGTCTCTGCTGCAAGGGCACGTTGCTGGCTTATGGTCACCAAGTTCAACTTGGTGTCCACCAGGACCCCCAGGTCCTTTCCTGCAAAGCTGCTGAAATGATTAAACTGTGAGCACAGCGACAGGACCTCTTTCTCCTCTCTCTCTAACCTCCCAGAGAGGCCTGGAACAACTAAGGGCACATCAAGTTAATTGGTCAGAGGTTTTTTTGAATAGTTAATTCTGCAAGAAGGTACATACGACACATTTTATAATGTTCCTTAGGCAGAACTTATCATATCAAAGATGAGTTTCAGACCTAGAACTAATGCAGGCATTATCAAGTGGCTGATATTGCAAGCAGAAATTAGTGGGAATTAGACTATAATGTCACTTTCCAAACATTTCCAAATGAACATAAGTCACTCAGAGTCACTATGAGTAACAGATAAGAGAACTCACCTAGAAGGTAAAATAATAAATTTGTAAACTACTACACAAGCCATAACAAAAGATAACACTCACAAAAAAAGCTTACCAAGATTGAACCTTTAAAAAAAAGAAAAACAAAACCTCAAAGGTTGTAATTGTGAAAAAGAGACACGGATAGATTATTTTGGGGAAAGCAATGGTTACATTCCATATTTTTAGAAAAAGCACTCTGTGAAGCAAGCTGTATTGTAATATTTTTTCTCATCAGTCAGGCAGAAATAACAGGAGTGGCACCATTGCCTAAGTCAAGCACTCTGAATAAAAATGCCTGTTCCTATTCCCTCTCAAGTCAACACAACTTTTGTAGGTTTAAATTACCACCAAAATGGGACATTAGATGAAACAGACACTAAGTTGAAATTCATCATTGTGTAGAAGATGTTTACTGAAAAATTTTCAGAGTGGACACTGACATTAATAAAGATGAATCTTAAATATATCAGATTTCAACAAACATGCATGAAATTGCCTCTCTATTAGAAGCTCAATATAAGTGATTTGGGATTGAGCTTCTCTCTTTTGATTCCATCAGGAAACTGCTGTACTGTGCTCTCCCATTTTTAGTGGAGAACTAACATGCGGCAGGATAACAAAGTTCAATTACTGCACTGAAACTGCAAGTAAACAGATTCAAAGTATTTCCAAACATACAGTACAAAAAATAATCTATATTCAAATGTGAAATGAAGAGGAAAAGAAGGAACATTCTTCTATAAATAAACAGCTCTTACAGCAACTTCTGAAACTGATGGTTTGTTTCCCTGTCTACCACCCTCCCAAGTATTTTAGTCTTTGCATGACTCTTTGTTCTCCTCAAGTTCAACTACAAAGCCAGAATCTAGATCATTTTAATATGGCTCAGAAGCTTCTGAATACCTGTGCAAAGTATTCGGAAAAACAGACTAAAGATGTATACAACAAAAGCAATGTCAAAACTAAGATCTCTGGCTTAAATTATGAATAAAAAAAAAAGGTGATAACAATTCTGGAGAAAAGTAATTTTTAGTCTTACAAAATCATAAGAAACTAGAAGCATTTTGAAAAATTAAAGTTCACTTATTCTCTGTCTAGAGCAGGAAAGATTACTGAGTCAAGTGATTTCCCAACTTGTAACTTCTCCCCTTTCAAGTAACCTCAACGGAAGGTAGCAAGATCCATTAAATATAGAACATGGCACAAATGTTGCAATAAACATACTTCTGGGAAGTATTATACAAATGGAGCTCAAGAGATACTCCAGAATTTCTGCACATTCTGATTGGTCACATTTCTTAATATCAAGAATATAAATGTAGGGCACCACAGTACTTGAATAATGAAAAAAGACGTAGTGCTGCTAGTGCTGTAAACCAAGAAACACCTACTGGCCTCAAGTGATCGACATTTTCACATATTCTTTCTGACAAGCAAGAAGAAAAAAAAATTCTGATTATTACAAATATTGTTGAAGGAGTGGAAAAAAAAACGACCACCAGCTTTTTACTCAAAGCTCCTGTTAACAATTGAAAAAAGAGACAAGGGAGTTTCCCCCTTGCATGCAAACATGAATTTTCAGTCTTCTAGCTATGCAAGTCTAAAATGCATATTAATAGAAACAGAAGATCAAAACTTTTCAGCTGGCTGTTTCAAATACAGCTGCAAAAATACTTAACTCTCTTGCTGTCAGAATCAACTCTGATACTCTAATCCTTTCTTCAACTTTAAACAAACAAGCCATATTTCTCTGTTTGTTTAGTGCTCCAGCATACGTGGCAAGTAAATATCCTATTGGCTTCAAAGTTTCCAGGATACCTGAAGTCATTCTTGTCTTTCATCCAGGATTTTTTTGCTGCAGATACAGCAAGACACCTACCAGTTTCCAATTTATCACACAGTGAATAGTAGGGACACAGATCCTTTCTACCAGCACATAACTTATTCTCCAATTTCACCAAATACGTAACAGTTCTTACTTCAGAATGCCATGGGAAACTCCAGGCAAGTGTTTTTAATGGAAGCAGGTCTCAAGTAACTGGTTACAAATTATCATCAAAAAGCCTGATGCTTGTTAAACCGCTATGGTGTCAAAAGCAAAAGCTAATGTTAAAAATAAAAACTACATTAACTTTGAAAATACTCTTGCTGGGCTTTCTATCCATTAATTCTATAACTTTCATGTCCTGTATAAACTTGGAACTCACGGGCTTTTAAGCTTGTATTACATATTAAAGCATTAAACCAGCACAGAGAAAGTGGGACATGTGGTAAGATACTGTAAAGAGACAGCGGTTCATCCTGCGGGAACTGGTGCCACTTAGAAGAGAGGTGTTTCTGCAGCAGTCACAAAGAAGGCACAATAAGACTGCTAATGTAAACTCAGTCAGAACGCATCTTTCAGATTATCTTATTCACATTTACTGTTTCTCCTCCAAAGTGGAAGTTGCTTATAACATATGTGAAAGTCATTATTACTTGAGGAAAGTCAGTCCACTCTAAGTAAATCTTTATTCTTAATATATCTAAACTAAGCTAACATATTTCAAGGTCGATTAGGGTGCAGAATGGCTCAAATATCCAGAGCATGAAGACACCTGCACAGAAAATCACAAGTCATATTAAAAGAAACTGTAGTGAGCGTGGCTCACTGTCATATGACAGTCACATACTCAGAAGAGGCTATAATGCGTAGATACGACACCAGATCCCCTTTTTGTTCTACAAACACTATTTGTTTGTAAAAGAGCTACCAAACTGCATCTAGTGTATCCTGCCACAGAATAAATATTTTACATAGTTTTTACCCACAAAATAAATAAGATCAATTTGTTTTCTCCAAAATCTGATGACTTCAGACAGGTCTTCTTGAGCTTGCTTTTCCTAGCATTTTTAGAAGTCTGGAATTTCAAACCAAATAGTTTATCAAAGATGAAAATTGTTCATAGCTTGACGTGAGATAAACCGTTTTGAGGAAAGATCAGGCACAGACAGAGTTACTGCTAGCAATTCCTAGCTACCACTCTGAAAGCCATCATAACCCTCCCGACACTGCTGTTCCCGAAAGTAACATTTGTTCATTTCTTTTTAAAGGCTACACAGGTGCTCTTATTTACTTTAGCTTTGTTTTCGCCCCTACTTCCCTGGTTTTTCTCTAGAATGTCAAGTACTGTAGGTTGCTTTCTCTCCCAAGTCAGCAATAAACATTCAAAAAAAATTAAACAAACAGGTATTTTACTTACCATGTAATTGCTATACGCATGGTCAAACATTTCCAACACTTGGTTTCTAAAAAAAAAGAAAAAAAGAAAAAGATCAGTGGTCTGGCTTACAATGGCCTTTAACACACCATCTTAGAACAGCAGGATGTATTACACTATAATATCTAAATACCAGTAACAGGTTCTCTACTAACATACTCTACCCAAGTAAATGAAATATAGCATAATAATTTTTCCCAATTCTGCTACCTCCGTTCACTGCAGAAAGACTATTTCCTCACCTAACACGCAATTAATTATTTGGGCGATCTCTTCCGACTTCCTGTGCTTCCTCTTAAACAGCTATAGATGTCAGCAACACATTCGAGCTAGAGATGGGACACATTCCATGCTCAGCAAAACCCAGCAAAGAGAATTATGTTCTGCTTGTAATCATCACTACTAAAACCAACTGACACAGCATAAATTCCTGTCTGTGATTCAGAAAAGGATGTTAACTTACGAGGTACACCTCTTCCTTGCATTAGAAGTCTTGGCAAGCAGATAGTAAAGAAAACCCTTGTAGATACATTTATTTTACATGTTTGAAAAGCAGTCAAGATAAGAAATACTACTATATAAAAAAAGCACAGGTTTTTTTTTTTTTTGAGATACAGCACTACTTCAAATCATTTCTAACTGCTTTACTGAGGAGTCCTGAAAGGCAAAAGAGCACACTAATTTCTAAGCTACCATCAACATAATTCACTATCTCTGCTGATAAAATTGAGCAGAAAAGACACAAGAACATCACAATTATATTCTAAATATCTGATTTAGTTCAATGACTTGAAAATTTAAGAAGTAGTTTTAACTCATCAAATGCATTAAGTCCTCAGAAGAGCAGAGTATGATGCTTTTTTCAGGTACTGCACAGACTACATCCAGTTTGCAGTTTTGGGATCTGCTGCAGCAGACAAAACCCCAGGGTTTGGCACACACAACTGCCAGGTCCAACTGAACTAAGCTGAAATGAACATACAATGCTGTCCAGTGATGGAGCATGCAGAAAGCTTCTTAAAACTTGTATTTCTCTACACACAACTTACATTTACTGAAAGAATTTCTGCAACTGACATGATCTTGTTGTTAAACAAATACACAGAATACCTGCCCTTATCAGAAATGACGTGGCTCAGCACCCCCAGACACAAATCGTGGCAAGGCATTGTGTGTGTATGCCTGGGGCATCAGATGATACGGCGAGTGCAAGTCATGAATGCAAAAATTTTAAAATTGTCAGTGAACAAAGGTTAAACTCCTCTTGTTGTCAGATGAGGAAAACATAAAATACTATATACTCAAAGTACCCCAAGAATCCAAGATGAAAAACTCCAGTAACTATAAACATAGGAATTAAATATCAACTTATATCTAATGATTAATAAATGTGAAGGTCTCCACAGTGTTTCTCCAGCACCATTATTCTTTGCAATTGGGCAGTAGATGGGAAGAGGATGGTGATGAACTGCACCAGCAACACACTAAGATGATTATATGTTCATTAACATGTTTGTCTAAAAACTCCTACTCCATGCAGTGCAATACATTGACACCTATACTGTAATCTTTACCCTTCAACCCAAAACCGTATTAAAAGAGAACCAGCTTCTCACATGTACATGAATGGTGGACCAAAACATGTTACCTTACATACAGGAACTAGGCAGGAACACATGTAAACATTTACCTTTTTTAGGACTCCCAACACTCACATGCTCCAGAGGCACAGTCGTAATTAGACCAACTGACTACCGATTTAGATTTACCTTTGATCCCTTTTACCCATAATTACGCACAATCACTGGCTGCAGTCTTCAAAGCTGAGCTCCCAGGCGGGCGTATGGCCGAGGGGTTCGACCCCACACGCGGCAAAAGCGACGAGGGGCTGCCTGCCCCAAGCAGCCGCGGTGACCCGACCCGAAACACCAGCCCGGGTCCGGCACACGCACCTCGGACACTAACGGGAGACTGCTGCCGCCCCTCTCGTACAGTCTTCGGGGAGGAGGGAAAGGGAGGGACCGCAGAGACGTTCCCGGAGCACTGCCGGGCAAGGGGCACAACCGCACCCGCCAAGCCCACCCCGACCCC
>WHYT01016800.1:373295-469436 GCA_009806455.1 Tetrax tetrax
CACGGCAAAGCCGCTGCGGGAAGCGGGCTCCGCCGGCCTCCGCCTCGGCCGCACGGGGCTCCGGCGACCCCCAGGGCGACCCGGCGACGCCGTTTCTCCCCGCACTCCCGGCCCGGCCCGCCGCGTTGGCAGCGCTCACCCCAACTGGCGCTTCTCCTCCTTGCTCATGGCCCCGGCGCCCGGGGCGGCCGCCAGCACAGAGGAGGCGGAGAGCAGGCCAAGGGCCAGGAGCTTCCACGGCCTCCTCCAGCGGGGGCCCCGCTCGCCGCCGCCCTGGCAGCCCGCAGCTCCGCTCATGGCCGCGGCCGCCTGCCCGCTGCCGCTAGGCCCGGCTCCGGCTCCGGCTCCGGCCCATCCCGCCCGCTGCCCGCCCCTCGCGGCGCGGCGGCCGCGGCTCCCAGCGCAGGCGGAAGGGCCCGGCTTTCCTGTGGCGTAGCCAAGGAAACCGCCTCGCTCCGCCACTTCCGGGTCCCGCCGCACGCGCCGCCCCGCCGGGCCAATCGGCAGGCGGCGGGAGCGCCGCGAGGCGGGAGGGCGCGCAGGCCACGTGACGGCGGCGGCAGAGAGCGACGTGGACAAAAAGAAGGCGGCGCGCAGGCGCCGTGACGCCGGACTACAACTCCCGGCATGCACCAGGACGCGCGGCCGCCGCTCAGCGGGGGGAGAGCGGGCGGCCTGGTGCCCGATGGGATCTGTAGTTCGCGCTCCCCGAGGAGCGGGGCGAGGGCCAGCCGCTGCCCGGCAGCCCTCGGGCGGGAAGCGCAGCAGGCGGGCGCGGCCTTCACTCACCCTCCGGCAGCCCCTCTAAATGCACTGTTTTAATACAAAACCCCCCCAAATTATATTATCGAACACACACAAAAGCAGTCTCCGCGCAATGGAAGGGAAGAGCTTAGTTTATTTTCGTGACAAGCGTTTTTACAAAGTTATACGCAAGATACAATGTGTTTCATATCCTGTCCTATAAAACTGACAACCTCACAAAATCAAACAGCAGTAAGGTCCCCTGGCCTGCGCCCCTCAGGGCTCTGCGGGGCTCCTCTCCCTCCACCTGGCCATTTATTATCATTCCCAGTTTACAAGAGAAATAATTCATTCCAGGTAAGTACAGGAAATTCCAAGAAAGCGACAAAAATTACTGAATGGGTGAATTATTATTTTTGATCAGTGGTCCAATGCAACTTTGCAGATTGCTGACCTCCAAATTGCTGTCACCTCTACCCAAGTCTGGTTAAAGACCAGAAAAATGCTACTCTATCCATTTGCAAACATCTGAATGTACAGAAAACATCCACAAAGGCAAAAAAAAAAAAATCAGTCCCCTAGCCATGAGGAACTTAAATTTAAATTGCAGAATAAGGCGATGTACAGGCTAAATCTTCCCCATCCTGCTTGTAAAACAAAAATATGCGGAGTATCTGTGTTCAACAACTCAATTCTTTAATATCACAGGAAAACGTTACCCAGATCTAAGCCTGTCATAGAAATAACTCAAAAATTACTACGATGGGAATCTTTATGCTAAATATTTTCTGTAAAGATGTATCATCTAATTCATATTAGTTGTAAACAGCTTTCATAAGAGACTGCAGCCTTCTTCACAGAGCCACTGTCTTGCTAGTCCTCTTTTGTACAAAACACCAAATCATAAAAATGTCATCTCTAATTGTAACACAGCTAAAAAAGACTGCTCCTGCTTAACTATAAAGCACACGTTTTAAATTTGAAGTCATTTAGCATTCAGTACCAACTAGAAATAACTAATGATTTGTAAAAAAAAAAGTAGCTGACAGTAAAATAACTACTCATGTGTTACAAAAATGTCTGACAGTGGTTTGTATGTTTACAAATTAGTATTTTTGCATGAAATACAAGGAGGAAACGAGTACTTTTGCAAGGAAAACCTCTGTGACCTTAATGTTTCTATACCAGAGTATGGCTTCTGGAATAAATAGGAGTTGCATTTATTTTACAATAGTGACGATGCAGTTGGTGCAGTTATTCAACAACGTTCCTTATTTACGCAGTAATATTTGCCTGTTCCTCTAGTGTCAATTCTTTGTTAGTTGTATAGCATATTTTGATAGAATTAAATAATAGACTTTGTACAGTTTGTTGAAGTTAAATGTCAACAAGTATTATGCTCTCGGGACTTTATTATTTCTTCCCATGTCTTTATGGACATAAATCCTGAATGCAGTCCTTACTGTATTCATCATTAATCTTTGCTGCTATATTTACTCAGAAACAATCTGAAACACTAGGCCCAATTTTTAAGGCCTCTTTTTTTAAATTGACCTCTGAAATAAAGTCTTGATCTCTAAAGCTCAATTTATCAAAACACTGTTTTTCATTTCTAAGCTTTTCTGTGCACAGTCTTTAAATTGTGCATGCAAATAATACGTGTAAGCAACTTTGTGCATAGATCATGATTTGATACGGATTATAATATACTGGCTATGAAAGCAACATCTCATTTTAATAACTGCTTTTGAAATTTGATTCTGCCCTTCAAAATCTAAGAACACATGAATAACCCTTAGCTCCTTTTTGCTTCAGTTACCATCTGTATTAGAAATTATATGCAATCATTATGATATTTCACAATGATTGCAATTTATGATCTAGTTTATGCACCTAAAAAGGCCTACAGACCTGGGTAACTCTAACTTAGGTCAGAAAGAATGGGAATGGCAGGACTCTTAATATTCTGTATTGGAAGCTGAATATATTTTATGGTGGGAAGTAAAACAGAAGGATGCTGCCTAATGGTTATAGTTATTGTAAACATTCTCATCTTTCCCTTCCAAAAAAACAAAACAAAATAAAATAGCCATAAAGTGCTCTGGAAGGCTAAATAACCCAGAAGTGCAGAGTGGGACTGAGAAACCTGCTCCCATATTTTCCCTATTTTAAATATAGCAATAAGAGAAAAAAAAAAATCAGAACACTTGCTTGTCTTTACTGTTGGTCAAAACTTTAAAATAACTAAGTGATCAGTTTGCAAAGTTTGCAGAGTGTGGCTTTTGAGCAACCTACTAAATTAACTATTCGGTTCTGTTTAACTACTAAAAGTTTTATTTATTTCCCGTATACTGCATGCAAATACTAAAAGCATCCTCGAATAGCAATGTATGTACCAACCATCTAGGAATCATAGCAGTATTTGTCAAATCCATACATTTAAAAATCATGAGCTACTCCCCTGCTAAAACACCTAAGAACAGCTAAGTTGTTAAAATAATTTTATAGTTGGGGGTGAGTTTCCTCTGAAGCATTCAGAGGTCACATTTTCAGACTTCTTCCATAACCATAAAAGGTAGCAAATTTTAAGTGAAAGATGAGGTTCCACAGCAGTAACCTGGTTTTAAACAGTGAAGGCTTTAACCGAAAAGAAACCTATCACCCATCACTCAGGAAGGGATCCACGCTAAAACTGCAAGAGCTGGTAATACCACAACAAAGCTCATTTCCTCTAGCCCCGACCCAAGTAAGTAGTCCCAATTAAACAGGGATTACTGGAGTAAATAAATCCTGCAAGGCTGGGCTGAAAAATGCTTCTTACTCTTCAGAGTTTTGGTGTGCATACCTATCTTCTCTGTTTTCTTCTATGAAAATATCTTTTACTTCTGTGGGTTTTATTTCCACGTGTGAAGATGACTCATCATCTGGCTTCCCTTCGCCCTTACCAGCCTCTGTATCTTCTGTGATCTCTACAGCGCTAACCTCACCCTGCGCTGGCACTGAAGAAACTGGCACATCTAGCAGTCCCGTTCTTGGGTTTTCTGTATCCAAAATGGGCAGTTGTGTTGTGTCTGCATTTTCAGCAGGATTATGAAGAAAGCTCTCAGTCCCTGTCTCCACTGGGATGGTATGGCTATTCCCTGCTCCTCCTTCCCCCTCATCTAATTTTTTGCCTTCAGACACATTTTCAGTGTGTTCCTCTGGCTGCAATTTACCACTTTCGCAGCTTCCCACACCTGCGTACGAAACACTTTGTTTGATCTCCACCTCTGCCTTTGCCTCCCGAGGCGTATCTGACCTTTCCACCAGCCATTCTGCTTGTGCCAGACTGCAGGCTCCCTTGGACACATTCACTAAATTCGTACCATCTGTCCCCAAACTAGATGAAGATGGTGGGTTCTCCTTGAACTCTACGCATTCTCCTGCATCGTTATTCATCATTGTCTGGCTCACTTGAATTTCTGTTGCAGCCATTTCGCTTAACTCGTCCTTCCCTTTCTTGTGCTCCTGCAGCTTTAATATCTCACCTTCACAAATCTCCTTTATGTTCTCAGCTGGAGTATCTGCTGGTATCTCAACCGTTACCATCAGCAAACTCCTTATCTCATTCACATCATCAGGGGATTTACAAGTCGTTTCTTCTGACTTGTCTTCTTTTTTGGGATTATCCCCAAGCCCTCCTTTCCCTGTGTTTTCATCCTGGGAAATAACCCTTGTTTCAGTATTCACTCCTTGGTCACTGCTTTCTTTTTTACTATCCTCTTCAAACCCTGTTCCTACCACATTTTCACACTCAGATAATTCTTCCATAATTTCTTGTTCTACCTTGACTTTCTTCTCAGCATTCCCTGAAATCTCTGCTTCTGCTACATTATCATGTGGGGAAGTTAGCTTTATCTCAGCAATTTCTTCCTGTGTTTTGCTTTCTTTTTCAGTGCCATCAATGAACACAGCATCCGTTGCTGTTTGACTCTCAGAAGTTACCTTTTCCTCCTCAGCTCCTTCATGTACCTTAAGTTCTTTTTTAGGGCTGGCTTCAAAATCTTTCACTGCAGTTTCAGTCCCAAGAACTACTTCTTCCTCTACAGCTTCTTGTTGTATCTTAAGTTCTTTCTCCGTGTTCGCTATACACTCTGCTTTCACTGTGTCTTCACTCTCCAAAGTGCTTTTTTCCTCTGCAACTTCTTGTTTTCTAAGTGTAGCTGGAAGGGACTCTTGTTTTTCACTGATGTCTGTAAAGACCACTTCTTCACTTTTGCTTGTCTGATCACCCGCCGCATTAACACAAGTGACTGCTTCTTTGTCTGATGACTTTCTATCATCAGCATCCTTCTCCCAAGAAATTTTTTCTGTCACAATGAGCGTTTCGTCACTTTGAGTTTCGGTGTCCGATGTCTCCGCTCGAGTGGCGGAAGGCTTCTTCGCAGGAGTGGTTTGTGCTGATCCTGAAGGGGTCTTCAGGTCTGTTAAGCTGGACACACTTTCACAGGGCAAATTCAAGTTATCTTCAAAGAGGTTGTGCTTCTTCATAATGGCAGCTTCTTTTATCACTAAATAAAACAGAAAGATCAAACTTTTTGAAAGACTGAGAGGTACTTTGAAGAAGGTACAGCATTTTCCCAAATTTCTAATGTAATATATTTTGATATTGCAGACAATGGTAACTTTCATTTTCAACTTGCTTTTCTAGTTTAGATTTCTTTGGAGTGCGGTATGTTTATCTGTTCTGAATAATGGCACTTCAATATTGACCTAAGCACTGCTGTAACAGAAAACTACCAGAGGACTCACAACGCACAAAGACAAAGTTTCAATGCAGAAGTATTTACACTGAATATATGAATAAACGTGTGCTCGATCCATTAATTATTATACTGATATTTTTGAACAAGAATTCCAAAGAAGAGCTATTAAAACTTACTGTGCAATACAGATGCTTGTCTTTTACCTAGGGTATGGACAGACAGATCCACAAGAGATACGAGTATTTTATGTATCTATATTCGCCATGAAGAATAGTTTGGTTTTCTGACACAAAAGCAGAGAGATCTGCAGGGAGTATATTGCACTGGCATCAGTGACGTACTGGAAACTGCATCCAGTAGTACATTTCATTTGGGGAAATTAATTTTTGCTGTCATGAGATATCACCAAGTCTTGCAAATAAGGACATAATTTCACTCCTCGGCCCAGGGAATCAAGAGAAAATAAAGCTGGTATAATTACATTTTGTTAGAAATAGGCTTGTGCCAAGCTATCCCTTTGCTTTTCTCAGGTTTAGTAAAGTTGCCCCGTAATTCAGATTTTAAGGCTTGCCACACATCTTTAATGAGCTAAATGAAAACACTGTAGCATTGTAACCACCAGTCTTTGGGAAAGTCGGACCTTGGTCTGAAACAGCCAGATTTAAGACTCTGAGAAGCGCGGAAGCAAGAGCTGTTACTACTGTCACCTCAAAAATGTTCTCACCTTTCAGGGCTTCTTCAAGCAGTGTCTGATACAAAATCTCTTCATACACATTCTCCACTTGGATCACGCTAGTGTAATCAGCAAAAATGAACTGCTCGTATTTCTGCAGCTCCTGTGCAGACACAGAAGAAAGGAACAGGTGGGTAAAAGTGATAGACTCTGAGAGTCCTGCTTCAACAGAGCACCTTGAAGATGCCATCTAGCAGGTCTTGCAAGGCTCCTTGCTGGCTTTTGAGGTGAGCTATTTGGACTATGACTAAATGAACTATGTAAGTTCACAATTTATTATGCAATTATCAAACAGTATTCTTGCACTACGAGTACATTTAAAAGCACTACAGATCATTGCCATCTGCACTATAATAAACATTTCTGAAATAAACAGCTGGTGAGGAAATGCCTCACTTGCTGTTTGTCCAAGGAGGCAAATCCACAGTGAGCATGGGAGATACAGGGTTTGGGTTTGTTTTTCTAATAGGTGTGTAACACTTGTAGCTTATGGATTTATACGCAATAGGCTGTCTAGACTATAATTGAGCCATTATTACTAAGTTGCTGCTTGGTGCTCTATAAAAAGTAAATAAAGTGGCCTCTGCCTACTTCTAGAGGAGGTGCCTACATACAAATATCTGGAGGCTTTCAAGTAAAAGGTCAAGACTTGACCGGGCATGTCAGTTGTGCCACATAGCTACTTCTAGAGCTGGCTGCTCATTTCTGCAGAGGCAGAAACACAAAAGGCCTGTGGGAAATTAAACAGAAAGGGCTTGTGAGAAGTTCGCATCACCACTGCTTCCTCCGTCCTGTATGACAGAGACACGACGTGGGACTCCACCCTCTCTACATATATTCAAGGTGATTAAATGCTTGCCCCTGTGCATAGACACTATGTCTTGAAGGCACTGCTGACACTCTAGAAGAGACTATTATTTTGGGGATAGTACAGAATGTAGAGTGACATACAGAAGAGAGTGATTTTAGATACATTTTATAAGTTTTAATAATCCATACACAAAGACTCACAAGCATAACTTGGCAAAACACTTGGTTTTAAACTTGTTTTTGAAACTGAAACAAGGTGGAGAGCATCAGCAAGACCAACGTGCTGTGAGTGAGAGCTTACAGCCTCTGGGAACTGATGAACATCAAGGGAAGCAGAAGGGCAGAGAGGCCAGGATGGCTTAGGGCGGGCATGTTTCAGCAGGTACAGTGAAAATGCAAGAGGATATGCATTGGCTTCAAGAAGGGTACAGACCATTTATTTTGAGCCAAGGTGAACAACATTCCAACTGGCCCCTGATGTAGCCACATTGATAACATCTCCACGAAACTCTGGTAGCTACATTTGCTTACTACTAACCTATCTGTATGATTAAGGGCAACAGAGAACGTCTCTGTATGTTCATTTCCTGATTGTTGACGCAATTACTTCCATTTAAAATCACTGACAGTAAGTGCATGGCCTGTCTGCTTGCTGCTCCAGCTGTCCAAGCCAGCATTTGACTTTGAAGAAGCTCGTCAGCAATGGCTATATATGGTCACAGTTATGCCTCAAGGGTGCTGATGAAGAGGAAAGTGCCCTCCCCACGGACTGCATTTCAGCCTGCAACAGGGCTGCTGAACACAAGGACAAGCTCATAACCTACAATGGTAGCTGTCAAGAGGAGTCCAGTTTGAGGGGACTTCAGATCTCTAGAGAAGAAATGAAACAGGGTTGGAGAAAGGCCTGAAACTATCTTTGAGAAAGCAAGTTGTATACACAGTTCTCTTGATTCCTGAAATCTTCCTTATGCTCCACATCTACCCAGTCCACAAACTGGCAAATCAAAGCGTCATTTAGCTGAGCAGGGAGCCAATCCGCATAACTCCTCAAGAGAAAACACCTTCAGAGTTGAGGATTTACTGCTAAGGTGTTAATCCTTCCCTGCCTTTTATTACTGGTTTGTTTTTTTCTTTTTAAATCACAGAAACCTACTGGTTTGCATGTTGAAGCCAGTGTCTTCTGCATTGTGGGCAAAGTAATCTGTACCAGTGCTTCTTGAAATATCTTCTTACGGATAGTGCTGCTGTCATAATCGTATTGCTGTCAAAACAGACACAAAGAGAAACAAGACCAAACGTGTCTGGGGTTATTAATTACTCATAGGAAGAACTGGTTCTCATTAACCTGTTACTGGTGACAGGTGAATCCCAAAGGATACCACATCACAGGCACACTCAGGGGTCTGAATTCCCATTCAGGTTATTTAATCTTTTATAAAAATTCCCTAAAATCTAGTTTTCTGGGATCTCTTTCCCTTCATTTTTTTTTCTACCTAGGCAAGAAACAGCCCCCTGATTGCTCTCTCCAGGTATTTCAGCACTGCCTCTTCAGAGCGTAAAGAATTGTAGAGGCAGACTAATTATAAAGCTAATATAAAATTATTTACCCATATCCAGATAATAATCTCCAGCTGATTTAATTGCAGTTAAAAGGGATGCATATGTAAATACTTTTACAACTGTCTGCACAGAACTAGATTTTACCCCCCCAAATGAGCAGGTTTGCTAAGTGCTACCAAATGACTATTTCCCACTGGATGGTAAGAGTTATCTGCTTTCAAATTCTGATATAAAGTCACATAAAATATATTCTCAGTTTCCAAAAAGGCAGAACCCAAGGTATTCCTGTGAAAAAGCTGCAACACTTACCTTCAGTACTCTCAGTTTGACTTTTTCAATGGTTGTTGCAACTTTTGCTGAGTCTGCCTGGCGACTTGGAGAGAACAATTGCTCAAAAGTATAAACTGCATTTTCCATCAGCTAAGAATAATAATAAAAAAAAAATATGTTAAAGACCAGTAACATAAATTCCTACACATGCAAAGAAGCATGATAAATGTAACCCTTAACTTAAAATGTATTTTTGAGAAGGTAAAACGGAGAAAGAATTATGGGCCTAAAATCAACAAATATTTCAAGTACTTTAAATGATGGTGGAAGGGGAAGAAAAGCCTCTTTTGTTTAGATTGCAACACTCAGTTTTCGAATGGGAAACCAAAAAGAAGATTACCTAATGCAAGAACAAGAAAATGAAACTACTCAACTTCTATCTGGAGTTTACAGGCAGGTCAATACTAGGAAGTCTGCTAATATAACAAACAGTTACATCAGCAAACTTACTCAGAGTACATTCAGCTATATTGTTTAAAAGTTTTCTGCTGAAACTCTGTATTTCAATACTCTGAAGGCTAACATGCACATAAAATGTTGTAATAAAGAAAATTAAACCTTGGTATCATTATTATGCCATCATAGCTTTTTTTTTAATAGATTTAGTCACATGTCACCATCCAAACTGATGGTGACAAAGACCAAAAGTGTAATTGATTATCTATCTATAAGGGCCATAGACAAAACTCATTATGCCTAATAAGAAGACTCCTATTGACTCCAACCAGATTCTAATGGTCTTAATTCTTAATATTGCAGATAATTTTTTTTAAAGTAATTAATCAGTAGCTTTCTTTATAAGACAAATAAGTATCAGGAAAAATAGCACAGAGTGCAATGATTTCTCACAGAATTGTGTTAGGCTGCCATTTGCCATATTTTCAGATTATCCAGAGATTCATTAAAAATATTAAACACCTTAATCTGAAAAGATATTTCAGAAAAACAGTTCTGCAAGAGGTTATTATGTCTACTTAACGAGGTTTTGCCTTTTTTAGCTAAGTGTTTCCATTCAAATTTTACTCTGTCCTTACTGGAGATGTACAGCGACACACACGAGCAAGCTGTCCCTTTGCAGCACAGGGGACCATGCCAGTGGATACACACAGCCAGCCATGTACCACAGAGGACTTGTGGTAGGCTGTGACAGATGTTGAAGGCCAATTTTTATAACTGACTTTGCAGGTAATGTAGGATTGGACTACACAGACTATTTATAAACAGAAATGAAGAAGATGGAGGTTTACTGGATTTCTGCATGCATCAGAAGGCTGTAAAGAGTCATGGCATGCACCATGCTGGATACAAGAAAAAGACAGGCTCAGCGTAGAGTTAAGACCGAGGCTATTAAAAGATTAACTACTCACTTCTTATTTCAATTTTTATTTGAAGCAAATCATAAATTGGTGTAGTTCTCGTGAAGTAACTAAAAGCTGCTTTATTTATGCCAGTTGAGCATCGTGCTCCCAAATTTCCTAAAATTGGCCACTAGAGGATGCCAAGCTTCCAAGCCAAGGAATCCTGCTCCAGCCTCCACAGGAATTAGACTTAAGCCAAATGCTTCTTTTACGTTAAGACTACGCGAGCATAGACATGTCTGACCTTTCTTGTTAATAAAATAAACGTCCATGGACACAAAGTTAAACTACTTACTATTTTTATGAGAAAAATACCAGCCTTTTAAAGAGAGAGAAGCAATAACAGCAGTTTTAGAAGAACTTGTGCTTTAATTTATCGCATTTATTGTGAATCTTGACTCATGTTCTGTTCGGGAAAAAACACTACTTGGTTTGTAGGGGATCTATTTTCTGTCCGCTTCTTTGTCTTGACTTATGGTCTTCACTTACTGAAAGACATTTTATTTGGCAGCATTTTGGAATGAAAGACTTAGACATGAAATCAGAATTTTATTTCTGAATAATTCTTTGGCTGCTGATCATGGCTGTACTTAGAAGAGCTGCGTTTAGGAAAACCCTATCCCAGCACTACGCTAGAGACTTGCATTCCATATTCATTACTCCCACTCCACAGAACTGGACCAGCTCCATTTCTCAAGATTACAGACTAGGTTATTTAGTTTCTCAGCTATGGATTAAAATCGCAGGATTCAACACAGAGCTACAAGGCCAAATCGGCCTTGTGATCTGGCAATTGAAAGAAGTCTATTGGCCAGCTCCTAATAGATTTCTGGCCAGGCACCCAGAAGAAATAAAATCAAAGCAAAATCATAGTCTATACCAATACACACTAGAGGGAGAAAAAGAGGTAGAGTTCATTTTTCATCTGAAATGATGTAGTCACGTCAACAATTCCCGTGAGAAGCTGGTTAAACACCTACATGCAGCTACATCCTGTAACATCATCTGCGTCCAGGTAATTGCCAGTTTCTAACATTAATTGCCTTACTTTATATTAATGAGAAAATAAACTACCAAGGAGAAGACATTCCATTTTGATAAAATATATTTAAGACTCTTCCTGACAAATCAACCTTTGAGAATGGAAATCAGGTAGATGCGTTACAAGCACAATCATTCGTTAGAAGCACAACTTTCTCAGTTGCTGAGACACTGAGAATTCAGAACACGAAAGTTCAGGGGAAGAGATGATCCATCCCAAATTTCTGTGCCTTGCTGAAAGACTCACTTAGAAGAGTACTTAGAGGAGCTGCTTTTATATTTGCTTTTATATTTGTGCAACCTCACAAATATAAATGCCAAGCAGCTTCTAGCTGTGATTTTCTTAGGTTTTGTTATCTGTACTTTGATTGAGAGATTCTCTGGGAGTCTTGCACAGGTTTTTATCAAGATTACTTTGAAGCAGGTTAGAAGGACAAACCTAACCTGTTCTCCCAGGAGGAAAAACTGGATCTTACAGTACCTCTTGCATGAAGTTCTGTGTCCTCTGAATCACAAAATCAATGTGATAGACCTTGAAGCGACTCTTGAGGTCTTGAAGGAGCTCCTGGAGGAGGTTCACTTTCAGATAGCAGGGCTCCATTTTCACAGAGTTGAATGGTAGGTTCATAAGCTGATCCACATTCTGCATTCCAGTGGAGGAAGAACAGGTTTTGAGAGAAAGAAACCAGAGGCAAACTTTTAATAGGGAATGCGGCAGTGGCACTAAACCAAACTCTGATATCTATACCCTAGTTGCACAGATACCATAAGACATTATAAACGACAAAACCAAGTACTAACATGACCACCTGGGAAAGCAAATACTGCTATTTGTGCTAACATAAAAGGCTCCAAATATGTTTTTGTCTTACCTCCTTTAGCTTTGTGATATCATTTGTCTTCTGGAAATCCTGGATGATTTCATTAACTTCTTTATCAAAAAGTGAGCGGACTTCAGTGAATCCAGAACTCACTGGACCCATGAGTTCCTCCAATATGGATGTGAGAAATGGCTGGATATTTTCTGTGCAGCACTTCTGGGCAGGCTCAGAAACGGCAGCTGGAGTGTCAGACAATAAAGCGGTTGCATTTAGCCTACTAAGAGAGATTGTGGGAGAAGTAACCTGAACCGATTTACTTTACACTGAATTAAATGACGCTGTATTTTTCCCCGAAGTGTCATCTCTGCAGAGATGATGAGGGTGATGAAAGGAGAGTTTATAGTTTTATGAGTGACAGTGAAACATCTTTTCCCATGTCCCACCTAACCAAACTCTTGGGGGCACTGTGAGAGCAAAGGAAAGGGCAACTCTAGTATTGAAACATCCTGGGAGGTTTGCAGAGAGTGTGGCCACGGTGACTCCTTATAGGAGGCATCCAGACTTGGTACTCTACACTTCACTGAAAGCACCCTAGTCTGGAATCCTGAGTTGTATCAAAACAGCTCCTGAATTATCAGCTATTTATTTATTTGCAACATCAACTAATGTTTTGTTTGCTTCTTACACTCATTTCTATATTCATAGCAAAATTGTAATTACTTCACATTAGTTTAAAACCACCGAAAAAAGTCCTATTTGGTAGCCTAAGAATTTGCCACATAATCAGAACCTGTTTTTGTGGCGCATTCCTAAACATCAGGTCAAAGCCACTACACTTTTAATTATGATCATGTGGCCTGTATCTTCATTGCATAAGGCTGTCCAAGTGCAAATGAAAGCAGAATGAGCAACCCTAATCAGGATACTCAAAACCTGTCAGCTCTAGCTTCCCATTTGAGAAGATCTGGTATTTTCACAGACACAACGGCCACAGATGTCCATTCCCATCAAAGGCAGCAGAGGCTCAAAGCATTTGTTCTCAGAAAATTAGTGTCCCCAGTTGGATTTTTCAAAATGCATGAGGATTTCAAAACAATGACATCTGGTAATTTGAGAAACACAATGGGAAATATTAAAAAATTGCTACAAAACACAGCTGTTCCTCTACTAACCTTTGATTTTTCCAGCTAAGAAATTCTTGGAGTTCAGAATCTGATCCATGTCCGAGCGAATGGTTCCTTCAAGAGTTTTTGCAAAATCTCTGCATTCTTCTTTCAAGGTACTTAATCCTTCTGACACCTGCTGCTGGACTAAGCCGTAAGTTTCTTCTACAACCTAAACCCAAATTAAATTAAGAATCATAGATCAGAACCAGCACACACAGACAACTGCTATGAGAAAAAACTACTTTGCAAATATCAGTACTTACACCAAACCAGGCCCGCTTCCTATCATTCCTCTTTCCTTTCATTTTAGGCAGGATCATTGTCTGAAGGTTAGGCAGGAGTTCCTCCATCACAAGGTTGCTCAGGATCTGTGTGGTCAGAAGATTAAAATTACATGTTCACACACTGTTCTTCCTCTGAAAATGGAGCACTCACATCACAGAATGATGTGCAAACACAAGCATCCTCCAATATACAATGGCTTAGACATCCCAGGTTGTCAGGAGGAGTGGATTTAAAATACTAGGTATGCCTGAGGGAAGTTCCATGCATTTCATCTGAAGCATTTTTCACAGAGAGACTTTGAGAGACCATGCAACAATTGACAACAGATGAACTAAGATGCCCGTTAAAATTTACTGTGTGCTATTATGAAATTGCCATGTGAAAATCAATGGAGCTAAAATGATTGACATCAACTGAGCAACCGGATCAAAAACATTTGAAAAGTTGGTTTGCTGTGACATTCGCGCCCTCCCAGAGGAGCTATGATCAAAGAGAAATTGTTCTGAAGAATCATCAGACAAAGGATGCTTCTGATAAGAAGATCATTTGCCAAGAAAAGAAAGATATGACTATACCAATGTTAATCTCTAGCACTTTTTCGAGTGAGCATCAATTTCACAATTCAAACAAGAAAAAGAGATCCCAGGAAAAACAGGATATAGGACAGAAATCAGAAATGTGGGTAATCTGTGAATCAAATAATTCTACCCTATCCAATTTTTTTTTTTCTAATCCTGAGGCAAAAGGGATAAAATAAATAGCTGTTGGAGTTTGTGAAAAATTTCTCAAGATTTCATATGTCACTAAAAGACAACTATACTGGTCTAAAACTGATAAAACTTTCACATTGTAGAATTCATATACATTACCAGATACCTGGACCAAAAAAAAAACTGTGAAATATCATAGAATCATAGAATCACAGAATGATTTGTATAGGAATGGACCTTAAAGATCATCCAGCTCCAACCCCCCTGCCATGGCATGGGACACCTTCAGCTATCAGGTCGCTCAAAGCGCCGTCAGCCTGGCCTTGAACACTTCCAGGGATGGGACATCCGCAGGTTCTCTGGGCAACCAGTTCCAGTGTCTCACCACCCTCACAGTAAAGAATTTCTTCGTAATAGCAAATCTAAACCTACCCTCCTCTAGTAAAAAGCCATTGCCCGTTGTCCTATCACTACATGCCCTTGTCAAAACTCCCTACCCAAGCTTTCTTGTAGGCCCCCTTTGGGTACTTGAAGGCTGCTATAAGGTGACAAAGGTGCACCACAGCAGAAAGGCAGGGGGAAGAAAAGTGTCAAAGAGACTTCTACACATCAAGTGTTTGTGATGGAATGTGGGAAAACTGAGGAAAAGGTATCATTGCCCCATTTTTTTATTATTTCTGTAAGTATATTGTCAGTCTATCATTGCTGTATTTTCCTAAATTGACACTGAGTACTTTTCTCCTTCAAGAACGTTTTCACTTTGAAAGAGGGTTCAGTGGTTGTAGAAGAGATGCATCACCCTCTCTGATCTCAGCATCTAACTGGCAATTCGGTCTTGCAGATGGTTCCAATTAGAAAGAAAAGACATCAGACTGGGAATACAGATGATACCAATTTGGGGGAGTGGTCAATATCCTGGCAAGCAAGGTTGCTATTTAGAGGGACCTAGATGGGCTGAAGAAATGAGTGGACAAAAACCTCATGAATTTCAGCAAATCAAATGCATAATCCAACATCTGAGATGGAACAATCCTGTACAGCAGTAGAGGCTGGCAACAATTGGCTGGAAAGTAGTTTTGCAGAAAAGGGCTTGGGCATCCTGGCTGACAAGAAAATCAACATAAGTCTGCAGGGTGCCCTCGCAGCAAGGGGCAACAGCAGGTCGAGGGAAGAGAACATTCCCCTCTATCCAACACTTGTCAGACTGCACACAGTGTCCAGTTTTGGGCTCCCCCATAGAAGACATCTTTACACACTGGAGTGAGTGCAGCAGAGGCCACCAAGATGGTCAGGGGATAGAGCACATCACATGAGGAGAGGTGGAGGGAACTGGGTTTGCTCAGCCTTAGAAAGATAAGGCGCAGGGGAGACCTTATTGCTGTCTACAACTACATAACGTAGGATGTTAGGCAGACAGAGCCAGACTCTTCTTGGAAATACAAAGGGAAAGAGTAATCAGGTATTAAGAAATAATTTTCACCATGAGGGCAGTCACAGGAATAAGTCATGCAACCTCCAACCTTGGATATCTTTAGGCACAAGGCCCCAAAAGATGGCTCTGCTTTGAGTGGGGGACTGGGCCAGACAACCTCCAGAAACCCCCTTTTAACTACATTATTCTCTGGTTCTGTAGTTCTCTTGATAATGTAACCCAGCTTTGTACAGAAGAAGCATCAAAGTCTGGCTTCTTTGATACAGAAAGAATGAAATGATGTGAGACAGATTTCTGGTTTCATTCAACGGCGTCCATTTCAGAAATTTTCTTCAGAATCACCTACTCTGTCAGGCTTTGCACCTCCTCTGCCTAGATTTGAACTACAACTCCTTTCTTGCCCATCTCATTCAGATGCACCAAACTGGCAATAAATACACAAAATTACAGGCACACATCTGGTTTTGAGAGTCTAGGCTTTCCTCTGCACTTTTTTTTATTTATGGACACTGTATCTCTGGGCTGAAAAAACTGCAAGACCTCTCTTCCTCCTGCCTTTTCCTCTTGCTGTTGGCCAACAAGGCAAGCTATGCAAGCAGAAGGAGGCAGTTCATCATGGGACCTGCCCTACTTCTATTTCTTTGTAATCTCAGGTCTCTGAACACATTTCCTACGGAGGCATCTATTAGCACTGGGGATATACGTTAGTTTCTTCAACTTCTCTACTTAAAGTGCCTTGATTTTGAATTCAAGATCTCAATCCTGTATTTGGTTCCATCATTACTCATCCTCATGATTTAGAGGAGGGAGAGACATCTTTTATTTCTGAACATGTTCGTTTTCTGTTCATAAATCTTGCTCAGGTATGTTTCTACTGGCCCACAGTTGCAGATGCACAGCTGCCAATTTATGATGACAGAGGCAATACTATTGTGCATGTGCCATACAGAACGGCACATAACCCTTTCATCAAGGCTCTTTATCTGTCCTGACTGTACAGCACATACGAGGTGGGTCCACAGCCTCTTGAAAGCTTTGAAGTGCAGTGGATATCCTGCAAATCACAGAGACACAGTAACCCTATAGAAAAGCAGACAAAATGCATCTTAAGGTTCTGTACATTTCTCATTTACTCTGGTTAAAGGATTACTAGCTTGCTCAAGACTTTCAGTAAAGTCTCACAAATTATGTAGCCCTCCTTCCTCTCCAGGGGGGCTTGCACAGAGTTTTTTCTAAGTGATGCATATTTGAACCCAGCTCTTTTCCTTGCTTCAACAACAGCACGGTTCTCATTCAGGGATCACCGCCCTGATGCACCCAGCTGCTGGCTGAGCCAACACAGAGTGCAAAAACACCACTGAACTTTACATTTTCATCATGCCAGTGCTTTTTCATTTGCGCCATTTCATTTGTGCCAGTGCTTCCTGACATTCAACCTCACATATTACAGCTGCCTGGGAGAGTTTTAGGCGCGCACTAGCAACACGACAGGGAAATGGCAGGAATTCAGAAAGGAAAAGTAAGTAAGAAACAGCTCCGACTGCATGCCACGTAATGTAAAACAGAGTACCTCCTGGGCATAAGACAGCCCCTGCAGAAATACAACACACAATACCCTACTTATTAATATACCTATAATACGCAATAACCTATCGCTGCTGTTTCATGTCACTTAAGTTATTACAGATTATGCCACAGCACCACCAAAATTCAGCTATGCTGACTCAAATAGCTGTCCAAATCAAGGGACTAATTCAGGTCCTAAACTAATGGCTCAGTTAAAAATATCTCACAAATAGCCCAAACTGGAGCTCCACACACCGTATAATGTAATATAAATGTGAAAACAGATCAAACATATTCTGAAGAATCTGAGCTCTCTGGAAACATTTTTAGGAATGCTGCATTGGCTTTCTATTTCTGTACTGAACTGTGCACTGTAGGGGTTTGGGGTTTTTTAATCCCTTATTCAGCTATCCTTGGTTTATGAATATGTTATTTCTAAATTCATGTAGAGAAGATCAATGGAGTTATGCCAGTATAACACTGGTGTGTTGCACTATTCTCACTATGAGGCTGCACCATTGCTTGTAACAAGCATTGTCAAAAATTTCCTGGTTTTAACCCTGTATTTTAGCACTTAACAGAAATACCATCTACAAGTGAATTTATCCTTTGTTAGTAACAAAACATTAAAAATAAAAAAGAACAAAAGCAAAATAAGGAAAAGCAACTTTTGCAATACACAAAAAAAATTCGTGGGTCTGCAGCCAAATGACTGGGTACTTGCTAATATTACACCCATGTCGCAGCACCCAGGCAGAGCCGCGTGAGCTAATGCTGCGGACTCCGTCACTGCAAATGAATGTCAGGGAATTTATTTACTGGCATCTGCAGAGATTTTTACAGCAACAAATTGCAGCTTGCTTGTTCCAAAACATTCACTTAACTTGGATATCTGCCTAAAATAATTATTATATTTGGTCAAAGGAGGCATGAGAACACACTATATTTACAGAGTGAGTTATTACTAAGAAAAGAATAGCATAACTAGTCTGGATGTCTTCTGATCTTGAGGTATATGGGTTATGCGTAAGTAGTTGGCAAGCAATAGGAAAAATAAAACATAAAATGAAACTAGCACTATAAGAGCTCCATAATTTGAGGGAGAAGAGAAGAGAAAACCCCATTCCCTTCACTGAAAGAACGGAACTCCTTACATTGAGGAATTTATTATCAAATGTTAGCAGGAAACTTCAAACCCTGACATGATGGCCCTAGGAAAGACACTGTTTCTAGATTCTTCTCCAGTTTCCACATTTTTCAGCATTTCCAAGGTAGACTTCTCCTAAAGGAATAATCTGGTTTCTTAAAACAAAACCGTGAACGCTCCATCATGCTTTTTTTTTCCATTTTCCCAAAGGGAAGACAGATTTCATCAAGGAAAACACCCAGCAGCTCATACTAAAGTAAATATTTGCTGCTGAGTGCTCAGTGCTTTGGAAAAAAATTATAAATCAGGGCCCAAATAATGTCTCAATTGCACTAAAATACATCTGGAGTGGTGCCAGAGGGATCAGTGGACTTAGTTTAGCTACCATCAGTTCTCCAAAGCTGCTCACTCAGGTGCCCAAATATGGACCCAGACCCTGACCTCAGCATCTAATTTCTGAAGAACTGAAGTACCCAAATTTTTGCCATTTTAGTGTGACTGTTACTACACAAGACTCTGTTTCAGAAGTCTGGCACAAGAAGTAGGTCTACTAGTTTATCCACTCAGGACTAAAAGATTCATTCTCAAGGAATGAGGGAAAGCAAAGTGAAGAGATTCTTCAAAATTCATGTTTAGCTGCTATTCTGTTCTTCATAAAGCCTGATCTCCTATGGTGGCATCTGGAGGCATTAGAGCACAAGCAATGGGAAACTGTTGTTTAGTATCAAAGGTAATAGCAACACAAGAAAAAAAATATCTCCTACCTGTCATGAAAAGGTAGAAGAAGAGAGGAAAGCCCAACACAGCTGACAGCGAGTATCTGCTGCATGCAAAGCACGTTTTCTGAGTCTGGTTTATATTGCTTTTGATCTCACTGATTTACCAAAACTATATTCAGTGGCAAGTGTGGTAGCGAGATGTTAGCAAGTGCCTTGTTTTATACGTAGCATTTATTCACCCATTGACCCCATGGCATAAAATTAAAGTAGATGTATCAGCCTTATGTGGAAATGTAGCCATCCCTACATTCCAGCACAACACAACAACTTTAGTTCACAGCACACTTTCTTTCACATTTTTGTAAAAAAAAAACTCACAATGAAATTTATTAAAGAAGAAATGTCATATATCAGTGATATTTTGAAATCTTGGGTATCTCTTCCTATTAAAGTTTCTTTCTAAAAATACCCTGTTTTCCCAGGAGGTTTTACAAACTTCACTGTCCTCAGAGCTGCCATATCCAAAGCCAACAAAAAGCAGAAAGGTAGTATTTTACCTCTTTTTCATTGCCGGTTATCATTTCCCATGTCCCATAATGGCCTTTCTCCTGCCGGAAGAACTGAATCGCTTCTAAGAATGCCTCGACTTCATACGTAGTCTGCTTGAGAAAATCTAAAGAAAACAAGAAGTAACACAAAGGATTTTCCCACAAATAATCTTTAAAAACTAACTGTCCTTTTTGGACTCATTTTCCTGTTCCATGTGCATCCCGTAGTAATATTTTTAGATCATTTACTAAACCTGAATGTCTGAAGACCTTGGGTTTTCATTAAGATTTGCAAACTAATGCTGAGCTATCACATTGCACATGTGAACTATCACAAGCAGTCCCATCCAAGCTGATAAGTTAAACCAACACCAGCAAATGTTAAGACAGAGCACACGATAAGGTAAGAGTTTACGGCAGCAAGCCTTGCCTGTGGCAGACTTTGACAAGGCAGTCACTAACATATGAAAGCTCATCCCTTGCCTTTATACCTATGAGCAATGTAAGATGGTACACAGGAAGACTCTGACAGCACGTATGAGGGCCCAGAGCTAGGACCTTCTACTTCTTTAATTTAAGATAAGATTAAGAATTTAAGATACTGATAGTCAGCTGATTGCAGCATGTTGTATGCCCTTGATAAATTGCTGAAACCTGAGTTAACGGTCCCCAATAATCTTTTATTTCCTTTGTTTTATTAAGGAATTGAAGATCAACATGATTTTTCATGAACATACAATAAAACAGAAGTGGACAAAGTAAGCACTGTGCTCACACCAATCAAGCACAAGAATGTCTGACAAAATCACACTGCTTTCCCTAAATATTTCAGGAATGTTTAACCACAGCTCCAGAGTATCTGGTTATCATCCACAGCTACTGCTCTTCCCAAGCTCTTGGTAGCTCTTCCCAAGAACGACACAATAGCCTGAGGACACTCTGTTGTACAAATGAGACCACAGCACGGAAAAATCTGAGAAGTGGCTGAGCTAGTTTGCTCTTACAAACTCCGAATAACCAGTCGTGCAACAGAAATGACATCTCAGGCAATTTGTTCTTTCCAAATTGCCAAAGGCTTTCAAGACAACTGCAGCCAACACTCTCCTTCACATGAGAGCACACAAAACCACTGCTAATTAAGACTGCAACAGCAGTCACACAGCAGAACTAGTTTGTCGTGATGTGGGGAGAAACAGTCCCTCTGCCTCAAAATGTGGAAAAGCTCCCTAGAGCAATTAGGCTGCTTGACAAACTGGGGTAAGAAAAAACACTGCTGAAACACTTCTGGAATTCAAGTGCTGTGTCTTTGCTATGAAACAGAGCTTCAGGATTGTCGTGAGGATTATTATCTTAAAGGGAAAAACAAAGCCAAGATGGTTTATTGTCTCCTTGTCAAGGTTATCTACTTGCTCCCTTGATCAGCTGGAGTTCTGTTGTGCACACGTTAGGAAGAAAGGAGGGAAGAAGAATATTAATTCTCTCAAAGGTAAGTACGCTGCTTTAAAAGATACTGGTATGTATAAACAATTGTTACCTGCAGAGTCAGAGAGTAAATTCTCAAGCCTTGCCTGTCAAGCAAGACACTTCTTTTGACTTGTTCATGAAACTTCTAAAGAGAGAAGCTCTATAAGAGGCTTGCATACATGCCAAGGGAAATACAGAGATTATACAAATTATGGGAAATATGAAGGATTAACACTACAGTAATGCCTGAAATGTCTACTCCATGTGCTTTACACAAACAGGAAAGCTACAGAAACCTACAATTAATTTCATCAGTGCTTCACCCTGGCTACTGCTTGAAAACAGCACTGTATAGATTTTACGTACATGGCAGGCAATGAAATTTCAGATCTGCTAAGATCCCCAGTGTCAGAATTTGCCCTTTCAGAGTTTCCCCTGGAAGTAATAACTGCTTCAGGAAGGTATGTTATAGATAGCGAGGTGCAGCAAACGCTCTATCAGTGCCACTCTACAGATATTGTCCCTGTTTTGCAGATATTTGGAGGTCCAGAGAGATCATATAGTTTCTCCAAGCTCACATGGTTATAAAACATGAGAAAAACTGCCAGGTAAAACCATTCCTTCACTGCCACCTCTCTAATTTATAGCATTTTTAATAGCAAGTCACAACAGGATGTTAAATATCAGTAAAAGAGTTGTAAGTAAGTCACGTTGTTCACTGCCAAGAGAAGAGTGTCCTCTGATGGCAGCTTTAATGAAAGAATAGAGTATTCCACCTGAAAAGTTGGTGGAGCATTGCATCTGAAAGCTTTTGTCCTCCCAAAATTGACTGTGAATATTTTGATGAGAAGAGGGATGTGCTTGGCTGGAGGAAGGGAGAACTGCAGGTCCCGCAGGCCCCAGATCATGACTCATATGTTTTCCTTCTTCACAGCTGCGCTCCCTCCTAACCAAAAGGGACAACAGACCATCCAAAGGGCTGGTCCTTGGACCTGCTGAGATAATGATGATCCACTACTGACAAGAGTCTCCCCTCTAAGATCATCAAGTTTTAAACTTCATGCTCAAGGGACCACATTCTCTCTGATCTGACTATCCCCAACCCCACAGAGAAGTGGGAAGAAGGCGCTAGAAGTCCAAGACTGATTAATTTGAATAGCTAGTGGGGAAAATATCAAGCTATAATTACCATAAAATCCCCATCATGCATTCTTTCCTATGCCAGTAAACACAATTATGGTAGCTGCACAACAAAAACAGCTTAAAGCAGAAAGGATGCTTTATCCTGCAAGGCTACTACAATTGCTTATTTTAGGCAATTTCATTCTCACTTTCCATAGGAGGAAAAGATTGTATCAGCGATAAGACACTGAACAGCTGCATCCAGCGCTGGGCTGTGTGGAAGCTGTTGGCGAGGCACACAAGACAGAAGCACATTCATGGGATACAGCTCAAGAAAAGAGAATTGTACCCAAGCTGAAAGGCACTGTGGTGCACATCCTCCAGGATCTCAGCAGGGAAGAGCCAAGGCTTCTGTAAATCAGATCTAGCAGTTTATGAAAAAGCTGGAGGACTGCGGCTGGCTTGGCAGCCAGCTCTGTTATGCCACTGCAAAGCAAGAAAAACAATGAATAAGCTGTTGGGGTAGCCCTGCTTGCGTGCAAGAAAGAGGATGTTGCATGGGAGGTGGCAGCAGATGCTACAGCTGCAAACAGAGCAGGTGGTAAACCCCAGTGGTATCAGGAACAATTGTTCATCAACAGAAAGGACAACGTGCTTCACTCTCCTCAATGCTCTCGCAGGGGCTTCCCCTTCAACAAATCTGGCTGGCACCTATGAGTGATGCATCTGTCCCTGTTGTTTGTACAAAGTGGAGTATGTTAAGGGAGCCCGGTGCAGTGGTGGTTGTAGGTCATCCTTATCCAACTCCTATACAAAGTCATAAATTTTAATGAACGTCCTCCAGCAGAAGGCCGGTGAGGCTTATACAGGTACTCAGACAGATGCTACGTGCTTAATTTGGGTTGGTCTGCACTTGGAAAGTTATCCAAGAAGCTTCTCCAGCTGCTAATGAATATAGTGTCAGCTTATGTGTGGACACCAAATCAAATTCTGTTCTGTTTAATTTTAAAATAAGAAAACCCATCTAGAGACTCTGTCTTTACATATACAAGTGAGGAGCCTAATTTTAGTAACAGATAAGATATTGCTAACCATAGATTCCTTTGATAAACATAACACAATAACTGCTATAAAGCTCCTTTTCAAAAGGTGGAAGGACATCTGGGAACATTATGACTTTATAAATCTCCCCAAATTTGCCCATCTCTTAAAGGCACGGCTGAGTTTGTTCAGTACTGCAGAGAAGCATGTGCAGGAATGAGCTTCCTTGCAGCATGTCAACAGTTTAAACCCTTCTTAAAGAAAAAAAAAATCACAAACCTTAACTCATCAAAATGATACACAGAGGACCAGGCTACTCGACACGCACCGAGCGCGCTTGCACCTGGTGCAGAAGTGTTAACTTAGAAGGTCCTATTCCTAATTTCAGCTGTATCCGATGTTTCAGCTGCTGTGGGACTTGCAGTCTCCTAACGAGGTGCTCCAGGCTATAAGCTGTGCCTCCTCCTTCAGCTAGCAGATGAATTTTCGGTCATATAGGCAAGTAATGAGGAAATCTTCAGTCCCAAGTTCCTCCGTGCTCTCCCACCCACCGCAGGACAGCTGCACCTTTGTCTGAAGATGGACGTGTTGCTGGCACATTGTTTAGAAGCCTCCCAGGAAAAATCTGAGCTTTTTTTTTCTGGCTCACTAACACTTCTTGTGTGTTTCTAAAGGCAGCAGTGGAAATTAATTGCCCTGGTGAATTCAAGTCTTGTCTGTAGCCATAGATCGACCTGTCTTACACCAGTCAAAACACTGAAGACCTCTGTGCAAAAACTTCTAGAAATAGGCCTTGTTACCAGAGAGAATGAGTGCAGCAGACCTCACTGCCTCTAGCTAAAATTGTGGATTTTCAGCAAACCTGGATAATATGAAATCTGTATTTGAACATTCCAGTTCAAATTTTGTATCTGTATGCACTGCAGAATGCTGTGCCGGGTCTCTGGCTGTGCTTTGTAATAGAAAGCTCAAAACCAGCTGACATTTAATCACTTAGATGCTGATTTTTCTCAAGTATGGTTGAAGGGAGTTGCGTCTTTAATGCTACATATCCTAATCTGCCAGGCTGACTCTTAAGAAGTCAGTATTTCAATATCCAGTTTAAACTGTGAGCCCCTCTGAACTATAATTGTCATTAATGAAGCTGCTCAAACTCATTATTGCAGCATGAAACAGGAGGCTGAAATGGTGATCAGGAATCAGGAATGCCAATAGTGTTTGAAGACATATGGAGTATCATTTATCCACTTAAAAAATACAAAGGCAACAAGTAAGGCCTGCACATAAGTAGCAGCACAGCTCATTTTTGTACCACTCATGCAACCACATGGAAAAGTCTGTGTTTGGGAAGAGTAGGGAAACGTTTCGCCAGCTCCTGGTGGGACTTCAGTCAGATGTGATAACCAGACAGCGAGAATTTTCCACCTCCCAGAACTGATGGGGTGGTTTGCTCTACTGAGACACCAGTGGTTCACAGCTCCCTTCTGCGTCTTGGCTAATTCTGCAAACTGAGACTCTGATTTTTGGACGCAGCAGCAGCATTACCGTGTCAAACTGTTCACAGAGCCAAGGAACTGCAGTTAGGATGTTTTATGATGTGTAAAAACTGAATGTGTCATTCTTCAAAACAAATAGAGTGCCTCTATTGCAATCCAGTAAATGTCCTTCTCCCATATGGGCTTTTATTACAATAAATTTATTACTTTTATTGTTAATATAGCAAAGGGGTATATTGACTGTGGACAAAGTGCTTTACCAAAGCGAGCTAGACCACTGAGAGTAATCTAAGCTTTTTGGATGACATTTCACAAAAGGCTGAAGCCCAAAAATGTAGATGTACAAGTGTTAAAACAGAATCCAGAAGTCTGAGCTCACAGAGCACGGGTTTTAATTAAGAAATGCTGATTCTGACATAACGCCCATCATCTGACTAGCAAAACTCGGAAGTTATCCACCCTGGCTTCCATCTGTTTCCTGCAGCACTCACATCTACATAATGTTCCCGAGCTGGAGAGCTGCATACAGTTTGGTAAAATATTCTGCATTCAGTGAATATTATTTTCCATACGGTCCTATAACTCTCCCTGCAGGTAACTATAATTGATGTCAAATCAATGTGACATCCAGCGATGGCCATATTTATAAGAGATGATCATTTAAAGGCCCTTATGTAGGAAGGTAGCCTTGCCTGGCTCTTGCCTACCATCCTACATAACTGCAGCTTCGGTCAAATCTCTCCTCCCAACACAAGTCATTAACGACTGGATATACCTTCTTGTTTCCTCCTACAAGACAGCAGAGCCTATGAATACCTCCTCAAATCTTCAAAAAGCACAGGCTGACTTTGGTTACGGAGCGGGGAAGGCAGGAGGATAGTCACTGGAAGGACAGAGGAGTCATGTTTGGTGGCCTTTCACCGATGGGGAGAATGTTTGGCACTTACTGTAATATTTGGAATATGATCTATTAATAGAAACTGTGTATAATTTTATATGACCTCACAGTAATATTTCCTTGCTTCCTCATCTATTTGGTGGAAAGCTGGCTCAGGTGAAGGCAGCACCAAAACAGCTATTTTGTAGCTCCTTCTTGCTGATCACCTTCTATAAGATTTTCCCAGGACAAGAAAAATCTCTTTATAGATATTAGCAAAATGCCTTCCTTCTTGCAATGCTACAAATAGATAATAGGAGGTAGATAAAGCTGAAAAATATTTGAGATTTTAGGTGTCTTAATTTTGTTTTCAGCAGTCTCAAAAGCTGGTGCTTCCACCACTTACAAATTCCACTGGACACTATTACCCTCCATGGAATAGATTCAATGCTAAAAAATGCAAATTACATTTTTCCCATTTTTCTTATTCTTCCAAGTTATCCTCCTCTTACCTTAGCATCTGTTTCTTTCAAGTACATTTAGATTGTTCTTTTTCCTCAGCTTTCCATTATACATGCTCTTTAATTTAAAAAAAAAAAAAAAGACACACTGTTTACTTTTACAAAATGGAGTGCTATCATATTATTATCCAAATCAAAGTGAACACAGTGAAGTATAATGCCTTGGGTCTGAGAAGCATCAAAATTCTAGCTCTGATGTTTTCCTGAGAGTGATGTACTATCACATTATTCATAGATCATGTGGTATAAAGCTGCTAACCACTAACAGAAGCTAGATGAAGTCATTTCCAAACAGGATACAACCCTGCAATAATACGCTGTATTTACAGCAAATCAAGTTTTGCAGAGCAAGTTCCCTCCAAGACCATGAAACCAGCATTCCCTGGGTTTAACTATTTGCTTTGCAGCACGCAATGCCTCTATTAAAGCTCCTCAAAGCGGCACGAGATGGATTACAAGGAACATCCCTCTGCTGGGACCAGCAGCTTCATGTTTCATAGTCTAAAGCATGAGTGCACTTCATAAACACACACAAAGAATCACAATATTGCTCATCTCCAACAATCTCCAAGCATTTTCCACATCAGCTACTGTATTACTGGTGCAGGTGAGATTATTTCTGCTGCTGAACTTTGAAGCTGAAGCTCGAATACAACCTTATACCTGTGCAAACGAGTATCTTCACAGCTCCTAAAATAGGCTCAGCGGTGGGCATAAGGCAGTGGCTCTTCTGCATCACCCCATGCTTGGTAATGTATAAGAGAAGGAGGATCAGCCCAGGGTGTGGAGGTGACAGTGGCAGGAGGAACGTAATCGCAATTAGGATTTTAGCACATTAATCATCTTAGTTGTTTCAGAATTAATATACCTCCCACAGACTGAAGGCAAGGAGGCTTATTGGAAAAGCAAAAGCCACATTGAATGAAGGAAATGATGCAGCAGAAGAGAAACATCCCAGAAAGAGAAAAAAAAAAAGTCTCATTTTAAACAAAATATTCTAAATTATAGTAAAAAAAAAAGCCTAAATCGTGTCCTGAAATGTTTCATGGGTCTTGTAGCAATTCACACGCCTTGTCAAAGGTATTTATAACAAAATGGTTTTGAATCATAGAATCATGGAATAGTTCAGGTTGGAAGGGACCTTTAAACACCATCCAGTCCAACCCCCCTGCAAGGAGCAGGGACATCTCCAACCAGATCAGGTTGCTCAGAGCCCCGTCCAACCTGGCCTTGAATGTTTCCAGGGATGGGGCGTCCACCACCTCTCTGGGGAACCTGTTCCAGTGGCTCATGAACCTCATTGTAAATAATTTCTTCCTTATATCTAGTCTAAATCTCCCTCCTTCTATTTTAAAACCATTATCCCTTGTCCTATCACAACAGACCCTGCAAAAAATTTTGTCCCTATCTTTCTTATAAGCCCCTTTAGGTACTGGAAGGCCACAACAACATCTCCTTGGAGCCTTCTCTTCTCCAGGCTGAACAGTCCCAACTCTCTCAGCCTTTCATGTTACGACAGAACTAGTATTTCTAAGGAAGTTTCTGCATCAGTTTTGAAAAGTCCATTTGGACCTCCATATTTGGTGAGAGACCAGCCACGGTCTCAGCCACTCATGTGGCATACAGGAGATCTGATCTTATTAACCATAAAGTGATTTAATGAATCAAAGTGCAGCAGCTGCAGTGAGGGATGCCAAGACACAAGTCCCAGGTTTAAGTCAGGCAGGCAATGGGCTGAATACTCTGTCTCCATTCCTACCTTTTCCCACTCCAAATTATCAGCTAAACTTTCAGAAAGGTCTTGCTTTCATCCCAGTGCAGAAGGCCTTTTTTCTTTAACGTCAAAAAACCCCCAATTTCCTCCTCAGTTCTACTTAGATTGTTTTTTCTGCACATCACCTGAAAAAAAGACAACAGGAAAATCCTTTTCTTCAGCTTCCCTCTCTGGAGAAGAAATGTCACTCTGTTTGCAACACGAAGACTAAAAAATCTTTCCAAAGTCCTATTTGGACTAATGACAGCTGGTTTGCTCTGTATATGGAGATATATACCCTTCAGCCTAACTATGCAATGTCATCTTCTCAGCGCTTCAGTAATTATTTTGAATTCTAGTCAAAGAGCTACTAAGCCATACATGTACTGCATACATGTAACATAGGAAAGTTAGAAACAATTATGAGAAAAACACCTGCCAGCTAAACTTAGAGTTGAAAAAGGACATGTGGACACAGCTAATGGCAATCCTAAAAGCCAGAGATGGAGGAAAAAATATCTGAAGCCATCCTAGTTATCTTGATGTAGCCAAGCTGCGACAGAATGCTTAACGTATTTATTTCTCAAAATGTTTTTTGTTATTTACGGTGAAATCAGAGATGACAAGATCTGGTTTTGAAAGTCCCTTAGCTTCCTGTGTCCTGAGGGTTATTATCAAGATAAGGATGTGAAATCAAACCAGATGAAAGAAAATAACACCATGAAGTGAAACTCTGCGTCTCCCAGAATTAGCTAGTTGTATTTTCCTTCTCATCACACAGACTTCCCTCTATCCCAGCACCAAGTGGTCAAGCTTCTTCACTTTTAACCATAAATACCAAGTGAAACACAATAGCTGGTAACCTCATATAGGAAATGAGAATACCTCCTAAAATAACAAAAAAAAAACCACCCCAGCATTCAGAAGAAACTTCAGTCTGATTTTCAGGGCATGCAAACGTAAAGGATTAAAAACTAGAGTATGGGAAATATTAGAGCACTGTGAATATTTTGAGCATTCCTTTATTATTGCCATTCTGGGCCTGACAGCACTTCCCCACTGGGAATTAGGTGGCCATTTCAGCCGTAAATTTCCCCCAAAATTTGAGGTGTGCAGCTCTCACCATTTCACCAAGAAAATGGGGATTGAGAGGGAACCAGAGTAAACCCAAGCTGTGCATGAAAGTGAAGGGATCATGGAGACAAAGGCAAACCAATAAACTGCATGCTACTGCCCACATCTGAACTGGGAGTAGCAGTTTAGGGAATTGGAGGAAAAAAATTAAGTCGTTCCCTTCCAGATTCCACTTCAACTCAAGCACAGCTTCTTTAAAAATCTAAATTAAGTGTTATATAAAATCCTACAGTGCTGAAGGTCTGGCCTCCACAGATGTTCGAGAAGAACATCTCCCTGGAAGTAACAGTGAACAGTCAGCAGCTCCTCCCTATCAACCTCAACTAAGGCAAAACTTAGGGAAGGAAAGTTAAAAAGCAGTATTACGGGCAGAAAATTCTCCTTCTTGTTGCCCCTTCTGTCAGAAGTTGATAGGAAAGTGGTATTAGGATACATATCTTTTCTGTCATGTGCTGTTATTCTCCTGAATTAATTATGAATCACCAAAACTGAAACAAATATTGAAATACATTTTATATGATGATGTAATGTAGGATCTTTAGATATAAAAAATTCTAATCTGGTCAACAATACTAATTATTTACTAAAGCAAATGAGGCCACATTTAGTACACTGTAAATGCGTCCCAGCAAAGATCAGATCAGAAAGCAAAAGTTCCCCAGTAACCCTGAGAACTGCGTCTTTTACATCTTTTGTATTGACACATTCATCATTGAAAACATTTATTTTTCAGTTTCACTAGAACACTGAAGGCTACACAATCACCCTGGAAAATACAGCAAATGTCCTACGGCATAAGGAACAGACTAGCAAAGTGAATGTTAAAAATTTAATTCTGTAAACCTGTATGCGGAATTACCTTTATCAAGAGCCAACACCTGGTTGTATTACTCCACCTCACCATATTTTATTATTGACTCCTCTGTATCTTCGTTCTTCTGCAAAGAGCATTTTTTGACTGACCTGTTCTACATTTAGAGTCCTTCCCTCGATGTTTTCTTTCTATATGCACATTTACATCATTTAACTGATTTAACTCACCCTTTCATTTATCATATCCATTGATCAAAGCCGAAAAGCTTTGAAATCAGCAAATAGGCCTGTTACAAAATGTTTTATACCCTATGCCTAGGTAATAAATTAAAAGATAAATGAATTGTGGCATTTCAGAGCTGCACACAGCGCCCTTGCAGCCCAGAAGGCCAACCGCATTCTGGGCTGCATCAAGAGGAGCGTGGCCAGCAGGTCGAGGGAGGTGATTCTGCCCCTCTGCTCTGCCCTGGTGAGACCCCACCTGGAGTACTGCGTCCAGTTCTGGAGTCCCCAACATCAGAAGGACATGGACCAGTTGGAGAGGGTCCAGAGGAGGGCCACGAAGATGATCAGAGGGCTGTAGCACCTCTCCTATGAGGACAGGCTGAGAGAGTTGGGGCTGTTCAGCCTGGAGAAGAGGAGGCTCCGGGGAGACCTGATAGCGGCCTTCCAGTACCTCAAGGGGGCCTACAGGAAAGATGGGGACAGGCTATTCAGTAGGGCCTGTTGTGATAGGACAAGGGGTAATGGGTTTAAATTAGAGGGAGGTAGATTTAGATTAGATATTAGAAAAAAAAATTTTTACAATGAGAGTTGTAGAGCACTGGAACAGGTTCCCCAGAGAGGTGGTGGATGCCCCATCCCTGGAAACATTCAAGGCCAGGTTGGACAGGGCTCTGAGCAACCTGATCTAGTCAGGGATGCCCCTGCTCCTTGCAGGGGGGTTGGACTAGATGACCTTTGAAGGTCCCTTCCAACCCTAACCATTCTATGATTCTATGATTCTTTAATGCAGCCCCCTGAAGTCCTTAATTACAAAGCAGTTGGTAAAGAATGAACAGTTTTGAGGGAAGGAAGCTTTTTGATGGAGCTTTTGTAAAGCAGTTTTGAGATAATGGCCAAGATTACAGAGTAGCACCTCTGTACTGAGTATGCAAACTTACAGTCATCTTTTTTTTCCTGGGAGCAAAGTTACACAGCCATTCATCATCACAGGAGAAGAGTCACACACTGAATGGTGAAAAGCAGTTTTGAAATATATTTGACTTAAACTCAGCCAGAGAAGGGAATCAAATGCAAGTATGGCTTATGTTAGAGTTGTCGAATCTAGCAGCCACCCCAGCTGCAGCTCTCATTACATCCCTCCCCACCTGCCCCCACTGATAGCAGGTCCAGACCTACGCTCCCCTGTTACCAGCAGTAACTCTCAGATGCCCATGTCTCTTCAGTAGCTGGTTTGGACCTATGGTCCCTCCAGTACTGATTCCAGTCCTGCGGTGTCTCTGGTCGCTGGCTCCCACATCTCCTCTCCTACTAGCCAGATGGTTCAGCTTGGAGTTTGCTAGCGAGTGAAGCCTACATACATGCACGGCTACTGGAAGCTCGTTAGGAATGCACTCTAGTCTCATCAGATGATGGCCCCCTGTCCTCTGTGGCCCTTTCACCCATTGCTGGCACTGGGACCTCTCACACACATCTCTTCAGGTGTTAGCACCTCAAACCTGTGGAGTCTCCATGACCCCACGGCTCCTTTTCTACTTTGGACCCCACATACATATGGGAGAGCACCCTCACCCTGGAAAACAGTTAGAAGTGGAGTAAAGTAAGGTGATAGGACAGATTGTGGTGATCAAGAGAGGGGCTTGACTGGACAAGTGTACTGACCAGCCTCCTGTTTACACCCAACTGACCCCATTTATCCCCTTTTCCCTCTGTTATCCCATGCTTGTTCCTTTTCCTTTGATGCTTCTCTTTTCCCACTTTTGGTCCTTCCCCTAAACATCCCATCATAAATCTTGCATATTCACAGAGACTCCTGGAAAACATCCCATAATATCCTTTACACAATCGCCAGATGCTCTTCCCCTCCATCCTATAATGAGTCCTGTACCCGCTTAGGCAATGACAGCCCTGCAGACTGTGGGGTGGTCGGTGAGAGCCACTGGTGACCCACCTGGGTGGCTTTCATGATAGGACCATGAGCTAAGCCCCCTCCTCTGAGCACCAGGGCGGAGAGTTTGGGGTCCCCTCTGCACTCATCAGTTTATCAGAGTTCCTCTGCTGCTCCCTGAGCACTTATGTTTTCATTAATTAGCCCTTAATCACACGACCTCATAGCTTAAAACCCAAAAAGCATTTGATCTCCTCCCCAAATCCTGAGGTATTATGAAAACCAACTTGCAAAGCCCAATGCAGGCACTGCCTAGACGAATCACTGAACTGGGATGATTTCTGTACACAGACTAATCAGTCAATCAACTTTCAGAATCAGGGTAATTCACAGAAACTCAACAGATGCATCCAGCTCTGCTAGAATACTTTTAAAACCACAACCAATCAGATCCTGATTGGCTTAGGCTCATTTTAAAGGTTTTAAATACGCTTTATGTGAACTGTACTCAAGAAGGGTGTAAAACATCTACATATTCCATTGATAATGAAGAAAATCATTGTCCCCTCAAACTGAAAACCCTTATCAATTAGTGTAAAGGACAAACACAACAGGAAAATTTGGTGGCGGGGAGGAGAATCCACAATCCGGACATCTGAATCATATTTGCAAGCAGTGATCACTAAATCCAAATGCTTTTGTAATTATTCTCCTGACCATGAGTTCTGACCAGAAAACCCAGAAACACAGGCTGGGCCAGTTATTTATAACAGAGGGACTCTAAAGAGAGGAAGCAGCTGAATGCTCGGGCGGCTCCCATTGCAAGACCACACGCTAGTTCACTCCAGTTTTCTGTTCGGCAAGAGACTCTGCCTTAGAAAACAGACTTTAACTGAAAACTTCTACAAGTTTTTAGCTAAAGCCCAGTGCAATATATTCCTTTCCAGAAGTGGTAGATTACAGAAAAGACATAAAGGCAACTTCTGATCAGACATTACATCTGTCTTTCTCCTGCCCTTGCCAGATCTGCCCTGGCAAGTTAACTTGGCACTTTTTAGAAGAGGTGGGGCAAGTGTTGCCTTGGCCGCTGCTCCTTATCTCACTCAATCATATTCCATAACCTAACTCGAAGGATTTTTCACATTTCTTCTCTCTTTTCAATTTTTATTGTAAATAAAAGAACACAAAGTATTTTTTATATCATGAGCCTTATTATCTGCACTGCACATGTCTATAACTTTATCAAATTGTTCAGATACCTGCTTTTTGTAGGCAGACCTGTTTACAAATAAGGCTTTAAAAAGTATTAATGAAGTAACATCTTTCAGTCATGTGAGAATGAATATAAATCAATATGAAGTCCTTGAAAAAAAAAAACCCTGAAGAAGTTCACTCTGAGGGCAGGATGGTATAACTCCATGAAATTCAGAAAATATGGGCTCCTATTTGCTTAGCTGTACAAACCTGTTCATTTTTACCAGTGTAACAGTAGGTCTTAATTCAGACTGTCTTTATCTACAAATCAGTCTGCTGAGCAGAAATAATGTGACAGAAAGGATAAGCCTTGATGAAGGCATGCCAGTGTCACTTAGCTTCTTCTGTCAGATAAAAACTTGACCACAGAAAAAGCTGAGAGAGAGAAATCCTGGAACAGATATATAAATGAGCAATAGCTGAGCCATATGAAATATAATAAAACACAGACTTACAGGCATTGGAGATGGAAAAGACCTATTAGGTCATCTAGTCCCAGCTTCTGCCAATTCAGAATTGGCCCCTAGAGTGATGTGCTGAACTTTAAGTAAAAAAAGAGGCTGCCAAAAGCTCTGTCAAGCCTGTTACACTTGCTCAAGAAAAGAGAAATGAAAAACTCCAAACCTAATGAACAGGCTTCAAGTTATGGAAGATTGACGGTGCCAGGAAAACTTGATTGTATCCCCATCTTCTCACCAAACTCCAGTGAGGAGCAAAGGGGTGGCTTTCCAAAATCCAGAGCACTTTCATACTGTGTGATTGCCGCAGCTAAAACCAGGCTAATCAGAACCAAAAAGTAGAGGTAGGCTTTGCCTTCGGGCATGCTATGGGAATTCGGGTTCCCCTGGAAGGTATAGGGAATATTTATTGAGACTTACGCTATTTAGAAATGCCAAGTGACAGCGTGTTCCTTCTAGATTCATGCCTCCAACCTATGTTAATCTAGCCACGAAATAGTCTTTATAGTCCTCATGACAGGGTATTTGCTTACTAGGGGGCTTTAGCCCTCAGCCTTTCCACACCTACAAAGATTTGCATTGGAGCCGCTTCCTCTGGTTCGTACAAAGCTGTCAGAGCTAGAAGGGCTGCATCTCACCCTCTCCAGCATCAGCTGGGAGACGAGCTGGAGAGGGGGACCACCGAGTGCCAGAGGAGTGTACATCACGTGGCTAGCACTGAGACCAAGAATCCTGTGAGTCCTGTGAAGAAGGCACCTCCCACCAGCCACCACCGAACACCACACAAATAAGTGCTCATCGTAGAGAACTGCCTAAAAATGCAGTAATGGGAATTGAGATCTAAAAGAGAGCAGGAATGCCTTTGGTAGTGGCAAGGAAAAAGAGACAGCAGTTGAGGATCCGGGGAGGACAGTGTGAGACAGCTGTCTAAGGGTAACGGGGCGAAGCTGATGGCCAGGAGACAAAAGACATCTGAAAAAAAAAAACATTGGGAGCCACGTCTGTAAGTAAAAGTGGTAAAAGTGACTGTTCACACACTGTACTCTCAATTCATTTATCTACAAGGGCGAGCTTCAGGCCCGAGTAGCTGAGATGGCTGGAGAAGTTCCTGAGTGTTCCCATCTCCCATCAAGGGCAACAGCGGCAGATGGGACTCAAAAACAACACTCAAGGCATGGAAGAGCCTGGACACCAGTGGGGGAACCAGGTCAGCTTGATGGAAAAAGAGAAAAGTCATCTGAAAAACAGGAAAGCATTTATTTTTCTGAAGGATACAACTCAAACACTCTTCCAATTTCATGGGAGCAAGATTGGAAGGTTGGTTTCACAATCCTAGCAAGTCACAATTTTGGTTTTTTTAAAGTTTTCTAGTCTGACATGCTCAGAAAGCAAGACTTAAAATTTACCCTTGTGCAAACAATCAATATAATGTCTTACACACCATTCATGTCCCACCTACACTGCTTAACCATGGCTTGGGGACTTGAGCTGCTATCTAAACACCCACAGAAAACATCAAATGTTTGAGCATTGGTGATATATTCATAACATACAGAAATGTACTGGGAGACTGTGTTCCCTCTACATTGTACAAACCTGGTCTACTATATCTATCATGCATTTGTCAAGCTTGCAAACACAGAGGAGAGTTTGTGATGCCACGTTTAGTAAACAGTTCATATGATTTTGTATCACGATACTGGATTTAGATGAGCTGACAGAGAGGCGAACGCCACTTTCAAATCCAATTGCATGTTTTCTACACAAGCTTCCTACACTGCAGCTGAAATCCCACCTAACTTCACTCAGAAAATCAAGAAGGGGTATGTTAATGTATTCTTCAAGGGACTGAAAGCCAAGTGCTTTTCATAACTGACTTGCATTTTTCTACAGCTTTTTTACTGTATAGCTATTTAAATCTTCACTGAGGTGAATGAGGTACAGGAAAAGGCTCTTTCTGCACTCACCGTGGTTTGAGTGTCTCACGCAGTCCCCCAGCACGGCGCTGAACTGCCTCTGAGCTTCTGGCTCTGGGAAGCAATAGTAGCTGTGTCGGGCGAAAGGCTGCCACAGGTAAACCGGGAACTCCTTCGGCAGCTGAACGAAGGCTTGAGCGACCTCCTTCTCACTCGAACCTACACAAAACACACACCTCCATTTGAAATCTGCAGATTTCTCAAGGGGTTTGGCTATTTCCTGTGCTGTGACAGAGAGAACAGATCTTTGCTAGCAGGGAAACATGCTCATTATCCTGCTTTGGTTTTATTAATAATAAATTGAAATAGTTTTCCCCAAGGCAAGTCTGTTTTGCCTGTAACAGTAACTTGAATGATCTCTCCCTGTCCTTATCTCAAATCTTGAGCTTTTTGTTATATTAGCTCTCCTCTATTCTCTCAGAGGGTGGGGAGAGTGAGTGGAAAAACTGCATAGCTTGGTCCCAAGCAGGACTAAACTACGACAGATGGGCAAACTCAGTAGGCACCAACCACCTCTCTATGTTATACCATAATAACTTGATGTCGTCTTGGATTGTGTATAAGGTAGCCATAAACTACACATTTTTGGTAAATTTTCAAAGAAAATATTTCATTGGATTGTAGCTGGTAGGGAAAAGGTTTTCATGGCAAGTAAGTAAGTTAGTGGGCAGCTCTAGTCTCATCCACATAGACACCATGTAGGAGCATATGGACTTCCATATAAAAAGGAACTGCATATAACCATGTAGGAACAGCAGTGGTTTCCCTGTCTCCAGGGTTTCCAAACACAACTGCAAGATGCCCTTCTGAACTATCACTTCAAACCCTTGAAGGTGAAACAAAGAAAGCATTAAGTGTCTCCAGTTTCCACCTGCCCTGAGTCACTGTGCACAGGGGATGACACATGGAGGACACCTCCAGGCACTGCTGCCCCATGCTACCCTCTGACCACTCTGCGCCTTGGGAAAGGGGTCTAAGGGGGACACCTTCCAACAGTCATAACTTTAAGTGGTATGAGACAGGACTTAAAAAAAATAAATCACTGTATACATGTTGCCTTTATCCCTTTCCTTATGTGGCATCCCATTTTCCAAATCTGATTCTGCAAGATGAGATCAGCTCCCTTAAAGCTTGAATTTACACTGTCTTCATGGAGGCAGGTGGGGGCAGGCAGGACCACAGCAGTTCCCGTCCCAGAAACAACAAACTCAGCAGTAGTAACCTTCCTGCCCTCTCTGTGGGACTTATTATCAACTGTGACTCAACAGAGGCAGCTGGCATCTAAAAATGGAAACAAATAAAACCAGGAATATTAACAAAGTCCAGGAACAATGGTGGTGTGGTTCCTGTCCCGCTTCTGCACAGCTTCCAGCGGCTTTGTGCCGGGATGCTGGGAAAAAAAGGGAGCCAGCATTTCTCTGAAAATTAGCTTATAGCATCTTCTGTGTACGTCCCCTCTGGAGCTGTGCTTTCACTTAGAAAAACAGCTGTGTGCATCTTCTGTCACCCTGTTTTAAAGTCTACTCTGAAAGCCTGCCCAGAAGAGGTCTGCATAAGGAACAGAGCCTGGGGTTTGGCAGTTCAGCTTTGAGCGGAGCTTACCAACAGGATCTGGAAAATGTTTGTCAGACAGCAAATTGTAATCTTCTTCTGAAGTCAGCACTTTGCCTCCTGCAGGAAGAACTTGATATTTAGGGCTGGCTCCTTTCTGGTAGGCCTGGAAAATCAAGAGAGAGGGAGTTAAACAGAGATGTAAGGAGAAGGAAAATATAAAATACGCAACTCATTGACAAAACTAATGCACAGGGATATTCTCCAAAGGGAACTTTTTTTTTTTTGTCAGACTGAATTTGAGATATACTATATATATTCCCTAGACATATCAAATCTAAAACACAGCTAAATGTAAAAACATATTTAAAAATATCCTCTCAGTGCTTATTAGCTGTGGTGAAGAGTCAGGGACAGAAGGGAGGGGAAAAGGATGGGATTTTCTTTAAAGCCCTATTGGTTTGATTTGTCAGACAGGACTAGTTTGACTATGGTAGCTGCCAAACAAAAAGTTTCACTGTAGTCAACCTGAAGCCACCCAAAAATTGCTACTTCAAACCCAACTGCAGAAGCATGGCGATGTATTACAGTGATATACAGATAAGAAGCGTTCTGTCATAGGCAAAGGAAGGTTCAAAGTGTTGTTAAAATGGTTGCTAGTTCTTGCAAACGTATATGGCAAATACAAGGTGCTTGTTTCTACCCTCAGCCATGCCGGTGGACCTTTCAGCCAGCTCCACAAGGCTGGAATTGCCTCATCAAGGAGAACATTTCATCAAGTATTGCTAAAAGAAAGGCGGCAGCAGCAGTAAATTCCCTTGATACCAGTTTCTTTGGGAGTGTAGAAGAACGTAAGAGGAAGAAGCATTTACCTCTTTTGTCTCAAAGCAATCCACAGTGTAGTTGTTTTTTATAACAACATATCTGTCCTTCCACTTCTTCAGATCTTCAGCAAAATGCAGCACTTCTGCTTCATACAGAACAGTCTCAGCTTCCTCCGGGGGCTGCAAAGACAATTTCTGAGATTTGAAATGACTCTGGGTTACTGACCATTTTGAAGCTTTTATGTCTGTATTTCCATAAGACTGCTTGTTGTGAGGGTTTTTGAGTCTTCTCATGCTATCTGGTGTCATTAACATCTCCCTAATTCTGGCAGATACTACATATGCAACCAAATTCTTGTAGCCTGAGGTGAGGAGGCAGCAAAGGACCTCTGCCTTCCAAAAAATACTTTCAGATTTCCGAGGCAGACACATTCCTATTTACCTTTTGGTTGGCATGCTGAAAGCAAGATAACTTGCAGTTCATTGTCACCCATTTTCCACTACATAACATCAACGAGAACATTTCACCGATTCAGCAAAGAGCTTTATTATAAAATAGTAAATTATTTCCTATTTTTTTGTAACACTTCCACCTGTGCTCTTGTAACGGATACACATCTTTCTGAAAGATATGGCTCTTCTATTATCCCACCTCATGGCTTTACCTTATTCATTTCAAGAGCATTGGAAACCTGCGATTTCCAAAACAGCCAAAAACTTTAGATTTGTATCTTCTTAATATTGAAGGCTGGCTCTCTGCATTTTCCTCTAATACAGAGGCTCTTATCTCTCTTCTTGTCTCTCCTTTTCTAATAAAAAACAGCCCTCCATAGCTCATTCACACTGGGGAGTATTGCCATCTTCTTTATGGAACCCCCTAGCCATGGCTGAAAAGGTTAACTGAGTTTACTACACAAATTTCTGTATGAATGCATGACCTCTGACCCAAGATTCTTGCAAAACCCTGCAGGAAGAGCAACTAGTTTTGTCCAAATGTGCAACTCTACTTTGAGGAAATGCACGCTTTGTACCAGAAACTTGTGTCACGGTTCTTCTCATGCTATGATGAGACAACCAAACCTAAGCAAAACAGAGACGAATTTTCAAAAGTAAACTTTAAACCTGCACCCAAATGCAATTTTTCCACTTAAAACCTAACTGAACCAAATCCAACATCTGCACTTGCAAATCTATTGTCTACACTTGGGTTACATATAAGAAAGTACACAGGTAAAATGTCCCACATATACATTTATTAGGTATTCAACTATCTAGTATAAGAAGCTGAAAGAACACTTCTGTACTGTACCTGTACATATAGACACATTTAAATAACTTTTAAAATACTTTGGGCTTGAGTTTTAGAAGCTTTATGCATCTGTACTGCCTATTAACTTTACTTGAGGTTATTCAACACTGGGAAAAACAAGAAAACCAAGCCCAGTCAGTGGCTGATACACTTCCAGCTCATTTTTTTTCATACATTATGACTACTAAATGTGTGATTTAAATAGTTAATGTGTTAATTATTTCATGCAGCAGAGCAGAGCTGTGTGGCAGCTCGAGGATGGGAAAGGGCTTACGTGCCCTCCTACCTTGGTTTTCAGGAACCGAGACTGGGAATCTCGGTGCTGCTCCAGCTCATCCTGCACATGCTTGCAGAAAGCCACTGCGTACTGGCGTCTGTAGTGTGGACTGAAGTTTTTGATGACTGCTTCTGTTTTTCCTGAAGCAGAAACAGAGATTTAATTGTATTTAATGTACATGGGTTCAGAAACTGCAATGCAAAACCAAAACAGTTATCATCAGTGACCCAAAATATTGCCCAAGCGTACCAACGTCCTCTTGCTGCACAGCAAATCAGGAAACCCTCGGAGATGCAATCAGCTGTTGTGATAACCAATTCCCACAGAGGGAATTTGTCCAGGAAAACACTGGGGTTTGGACATTGTTTTTCCTCTAAGAAATGATGCTATCTGCCTCTCCCTTGGACATACTGCCACAGAGTCGTGGGTGTTCGAGAGCTGAGAAGGGCTGACAAGGCTTCCAAACAAACACTTAGACAAGTGATACTGGTTAGTGTTTAGCCAATTTTATCACACACTGAGATTTTAAAGCTGACTCAAAACTCCTACAAAGGATGTCTTCTAGGCTTGGGCACTGCTGTCTCTTCTTTGTTTTAATGTAAACAGATACTCAGTCATGCTTCAATAAACATTAATCTTGTATTGTCTTGCTATGATCAAGATTTCAACAGTAGCAATAACAGCAATAAACACACTGACAGTCTCATTTCTGGGAATCTTAAAGCAATCTACATGCAATTAACTCATTAACCCTATCAAAGAAATAATAATGCTTTACAGGCAGAGAAACAAATCTAAAAGTTAAAGCTGTGTGCATGTATGTAACTCAAAGAGCTGGCAGCAATGTGAAAACCAAAACCTGGACTGTGATCTTGATAGCATCCAGATCATCCTGGATACTGGAGATCCCTTTCTTCCTTGTATTACGGGGCCGCGTGACAAAGGGTTTTGCTGAGCATTCAACAAAGAAACAATTTCACATGTCAAGCAATTCTGATGCTTTCAAAATTTTATTTTCTTCTGCTTGGGGAAAAAAATCACAAATTTTCTGTGTAAGACCAAAAAAAGTGGTAGTTCCCAAATTGTGACTTCTTGAAGCCTTTCATATACATGGGCTCCTAAACCAGGACTGGCATTTCAGCACTCCTCAAGAGCCAACGAGGGGAACCAGCAAGAAGGACCGTGGCCTCCAGAGTCCTGGAAAAGCTGAAGCACCTGTATCCTATAATGATGTTCCCAGACTGATAAACTCCTTCCAGCCACCCACCAGCAGTACCACCAAAAAGGATTCGCTGGGAATTTTCATGATGTATCTGTATTTTATACAATGGGCTGTGAGTCTGCAGCAGCTACGATGAAATCAGAGAGAGGTCTTGACAGATTTGCTGGTTCAAGCACATAAGCACAGTCCTTCTAAAGTAACCATGCACAACTTCCTAGATTGCTACTTATTTTATGGACATTCCTCACAAAAAAAAAAAAAAAAGGGGATTTAAATGTCATTGCAGTTCCCAGGCTGTTCATGCCTTTTTTCACCTTAAGTAATTTTAAATATGGTTAAAGAAAGAGAAAAGCTGTGGATCATGACGAAAGTAAGTGTACGGGATTTCACGTGAGAAAGTGCATGGGATGCTCTGCTGTAGAAGATGCTATGGTCCAAGATTTAAGACTTCTGGCTACCTTATTTCCATTTAAAAAAACCAAATATGTGTGACGGAGACTCCATGGAAAAATAGCTAGTTTGTTAAGGAGTTTGCAGAGATGGGCAATGGCAGAAAAATTTGTAAGGTGCTTATTTCAGGTCCATCTTCGATTTGCTCCTAATGTGAGACATTACCAGGCTATTAGAGGAAATGTAATCAATTCAGATAGCTACAGTACTTATTTACTCCGTAACTTCCTGATAATTACATTTACACTGCTGTCATTACATGAACATGCATGCAAAAGCAAAAGCTATACATCAGCCCTTTGCTTCTGCAATTTTACTTGCAGTTTGACACACAGAATTTGACACATCTCCCAAGTTTAGGGACAATATTGACACAACCTTCCATTCCAGCTACTCCCATGTAACCATCTCAGAGGGAAGAGCTGAAGCTTTCTCCTTATGTACATGGATTGCTGCCTTCAGTTAAACTGAAAGCCCCTTTCGCCCCGCTCCTGTCCCTTTCCAATCATACACCACCGCCCAGTTACAAATCTGCCGCCCCTTCAAGCCCTCTCTGGGTGCACGGAGGAGATTGCTCAGCCGACAGCCGCGTTTGCAGAGTCATTACACAAAGCTAGAGGGATGTCAGGAGGTTGGGTTATGTTTTCAGATATGTAAGTTTGTCATAGATTTACTTGTGGGACAGCATCAGGTGACAATCTGGACTCCAACCCACCACTTTTAAGAGACAATATTTTTTGAGACCTACTGATTATAGGATGTGCTTGCCTGTAATAGCAGGATACTGGTGCTGCTGAAGCAGAAAATCCCTGCCCCTCCTACAGCCCTTTAAAAACTAGCCTGCTTCAGCAGAGGCATAAACTTATTCTCCAAATAAGGACAAAGCTTCCCATTTTGTTGTTTCTGGTCCCAGCCAGCAGTAGGATGTTGTTGGCCCCAGCCCCGCTGGAGTTTCCTGCTCAGGGTTTGCCCCTATTTTCCACTGTGGTTTTTTTTTTTTGTTTCCAGCTTGCAATGGCCTCTCAATCTTTTACAAGAGGGCTCTGGGACACTGGACCTCACTCGACTGCTGCCTGCATCCTGCAGTAAAAATCTGTAGAGGAAGTGGGACAAAGAACAAAATTCTGATGTTGGGAAAAAAACCCCCAACAATCGCAGGAAATACCTGTAATTTTGGCAAAGTCTTTCAATCACGGCTAAATCGGTTCAGAAGTGTGATTGTTCAGTGTCAAATTTCTTAGATCAGCTTAGTTTGATGATCAAAAAGCAAGGAACTGTGCAATTTGTATTATATATAAGTGAGAAATATGACATCAGTGTAACTTCTATGTGCAGACTATATGTACAATCAGTCAAAACATGAATTGAGGAGCAAATGTTTCAGGCTGTTTATTCCAGTATTTGCACTACTTGTTGCAAAGGCTCTGTATTAAAAATACTATTCCTTCTTAAAATTAGAAGAAAAGGGTTTTTCGAAGAGGTTGTGAGTGGCACTACACAAGGACCTAGCTTTGCACTGCTCAGCGCAACAGGAATTGCAATGCTACCTGCGGGTGGGAAGAGAAGCAGACAGACCCTTGATCCATTGTTCGCTGATGTGTCTTTTAAACTCTTTTGGTTTACAGAAGATAAAAATATGCTATCTGAAAACAAACATGATGGAAACAGTCATGAGCAATAGAAACTCTTCCCACAAAATGATTACATGGGGCAAGCAGAGATAAAATACTCCAGGGCAGTTGAAAAATGAGTTCCCCTAATTCTTTTCCAAATTTAGTGCGGCTTGCTTAGTCACAGTTGTTTATATGAAGCAAGGCCAACTTTCTCACTTGGTTGGTCTGGCAACGGTGCAGCTCCAGCCCATATAAATGTGATCTGAAAGCCAGCAGCTAGACAGATGTTTATCCTAAGAGAATACACTATTTGATAATCTCCAGTAGAAGCTCATATGCAACTGAAATTACCAACAGCAAAAGACAACAGTGATGGAGGTGAAAGGATTTCTGTCAAATTAAGGCGGTAAGATTCTGCACACACAGATGTTCCCCCTTTCTTGAGCGTTTAGATCCGAGTAAGAATAAACTTTTCAAATGCTTCATGATGCATCTCCTCTTCTGCAGAACCACCCTTGGACTTCATCGCAAAAGTTTAGCATCAAGTTATAGTATGTCTTTTAAGACTAAAACCAAATGTAATTGCACTGAGAAACAAGAAACATCTGCCAGTTGCCCCACTGGAAGTAGAGAATTCTCCTCAAACTTGTTTCTTCCCGCTTCCCCACTGCCTTTGACCTTCTTAACTGTGCATCACTCATGCTGGACACTTCTACATACCTCCAAGTCATTGGACCCACAGCACGTCCTCAAATACTTGACTTTTTATTTTGGGTTTCACTACTTTTACCAAAAGAAACTGACATACAACTTTAAAAAATAAGGCCACTGTTTGGCAAGTCCTCTCACAAACTTCTGCTGGTGTAGCTGCTGGCTTTAAGCCTGGTGGGATGGCCATGCATGGCCTGGCTAGCTCGCCCTGCCACACTCCTCTGCTCTCAACGTGTTGCCAAATGGCCAGTATAGACACAGATCAAGAAAATTCAGAAAAAAAGGTCAGAAAACAACGATTTCTTGGCTGGTATACAAGTGAGGGGTTGCCTGCACTCACTGGACTTCAGCCTTTCGGAAGTCAGGAAGAGAAAGAGGTAAGGACTTGCCATTAAAGTTGTTATTCTCCTTAAATATTGGTGTTTGGTAGTAAGATGACCCTTCTAACAGCAGCAGGATAACCTCTTCATATTTCACTTCACAACTGCTTGCACTCGGCACATTTTGAACAGGGTTTTCAAAAAATACCACAATCAGTGATATGAATCTCTTTGGAGGTCTGCGGGATTTATCTTCTTAAACCATTTAAACCTGCTGGAATATATACTTTGTGCCCTGAGGGACATGAACTGTAAAAAACATAGATTATTTGCTGTATCAAAGCAAACACTAGACAAAATAAAACCTAAAAGAAACAATAAGCATTGTGCATGCTGAATGCCAGTACACCCAGCACTTCAAACGAGTGTGAAATATTGAGACAGAACAGGAATGAATGACTTTGTCCTTGTATTTCTTCCACAAGGCAACAAACAAAGCTGTCAGAAGTAAATATAAAAAGATCAGCTGGTCATACCCACATGGTGCTTCGCCACCCAGGAGCACAACTGACAACTGGGGACATGCTTTTAAATTATAAACTATAAACTATACTGTGTGCCTTAATGTTATTCAGCAAATTCAGTACCAAGCTTTAAAATTACTACTGTAAATCCATCCATCCAGCTATCTATCCAAATACGTAATTTTATTCTCATAGCCCATCAGGGTAGCAGCAAAATGAGTTAACAAAATAATTTCAGTGTTCAGCTCATGGGTCAACTTTATCCCCAGGCAAAGATAAACGCAACCTTAGATTGAGATAAACGTCTAAAACTGTAGATGCTCTACTTAAGCCCTGTGAATCGGCAAAGTTGGATGTCCGTACTGGCAGCTTTGAAATGGGTTGGATGCTGGCCACGAAGAGAGAGAAGCTGCCTCTGCTGCAATACCATGCATAACAGCTGCTCTTCCTGAACTCACCCATTCGTTTCAAACATTACTATCACCTATTAAACACATCTGGTAACCAGAAAACTTGTAAAAGCAATTATCTTTGGCATATCCTCTCTAACAGTGCCCACCACCTTCCAGCGCTCTGGGACACGTAATAGTGCAGTAGGAATTACCAGCAGTTCCCTCTTTCCTACAATCTTCTTTCTTGTGCTGCACTTAGGGTACCACACAGAAACCATTTAAATCCAAGTGCTCCCAGGCTTTATCCTACACATACAGAGAGGGAATAACACACTCTCTTTGTTCTTGAAGGCATAGCTTAGTTGGATCTTTATTTACAGAAACCGTATTTCAATTAGTCGTGAGTCATGACTTAATACCTGTTATGAAAAAAAAAGAGATGACAGACAAATCCCATGTTCTGATTTGGCTGAATCACATCTCCACAGGTTTGTTTGCACTCGCTCAGCCAAACCGAGAAGCTCTCTGGTAGAGCTGCTCCTCTTCCTCACGCAGACCGACCGAAAAGCGCAGTTTGCACCTGATAAAATACTGAAACTGATTATTCGCTCTCAGCCTTGTTTTGTATTAATGGAGACCACTCTCATTAAAAACTATAATACTGTCATTACGCTGGCGTGTACACATGCCCAAATTATCCATATGCAATGCGGACACTGAATTGCACCAGTAAAATTCCAGTCAGTCACCCAAAACTCAACCCATGGGAGAGAATAATACCCATCACATCTCAGGTCATCCTCTTCCTAAATCTCAGCATACAAACACTCCTTGGGTGCTTAACGTCTTTATAGGATGAGTGGGAAAGTCAAAGCTGTCTTTTGAAAAAAAACCTCATTTTTTTAGCAAGTTTGCCAACAGAGATAGCAGGCGTGAAATCTGTGGTTCACTACAAGCAAAGCTTCTCTCTTGGGGCAAACTAAACAAACATGTTTGTAAATTAATGTAAACTTGATCTACGGCAAAGGAGGAGCCAAAAATAACAGGCTCTGTTCCAGCCCTGCAGATCTCCCATTCTACAATTTTACTTGAGTACTTAACTCTTCCTCAAGTGCTCTGCTACATGAGGCTAAATTTTATACTGAGCTGCACAATTACCTCATAGATTTCCATAGGTTTGTATACATACAATGTTTTTCTCGGGCAACTTAGTGAGCATCTCATGTTTCAAGGGGAGCAGACAGACCTGAGTGAGACAGATCTCACGCACTCTAAAGAAAAGGGCTTGTTTTCTTAAGAGCAGCTTGCGATTTACCTATGGATCCTGCTATTTTAAATTCACTCTGAATACTGCCTCATTATTAAAAAATGTAAAGCAAAATACAGAGCACTAGTCCTGCTTAAACACAGCCCATATCTTGGGTCAAACTCAGAAACTCGTACCTACAGCCAAGTTTCCTTTCCTCTTTCCCCTTCCCTCCTAGGGTAGGATCAAGAAAATTCTTCTCAGGAAACACAGAGAGAGGACTATCACACCTTTGATCTATGGTTAACCGTCATTAATCTAACAGTGCATCTTCCTCATCTGTGCAAGCATCTGATATAACCTGAAGCTCTCTGGAAGATATCTCAGTTGCAGGCTACGTTCTTCACAAGAAGCACGCAATTCCCTCTAACCTACATGACATGTTACCAGGGTATGTTATTTGAGACTAGCTGCTACCAAGACAGAAATGCCCAGGAAAACGTATTTTAGCATCAGACTGTGATTGCAAAGCACCAGGCTGGGGTGGCACACATCTTGTGCCCACTTGAAATGGAGAAGTAGACTCCATCGGGTACATCAACTCCTTCAGCACGTGCACTTCACGGACACGTGAGCCCTGGGACACCACTCCCTCCAGCTCCTTCACACCTTCTCCTGTACACGTGTCATCTCTCGTGCTGGGGGAAATGGATGGACAACTTTCCAGCCAGAGATGTCTTACACAACCAGCTCCACCAGCATCGCAGAGGGGAGAGGCAGTAAACATCAGGAAACCATTAGCAGTAGGGCTGCTAGGCGAAGGATTTGAATTTTAACCTTAAAATGCCTGAAATGCAACCAGTGAGATCAGGCACCCCAGTACCAAACAGCAAGGGCCACTAGCCAGCAGCGCTGCAACACTCCTGTTGCCAAATCATTATTTAGAGGAGAAACAAGATTTCATGAGTTGCCTTTGCATTTGTCAGATTAAAAAAATCCTAATAATCACAAATTACATGAAGGCCAAAGCTTGTGGCTAATCAAGCAGAAACAAGCCCACTGCCAGCCAGGGGTTTGATTAACACTGTGTCAGATAAGCTTATCCTTAAGGCTGCTGAATTTTATCCTTTATTGGTAATGGGGTTAGAAGCAGCAATGCTCTGTCTAGAAACAACTATTCCCAGTCAAATTGAACAAGAATAAGGTCTGACAGTCCTTTATTTATCAGCTTATTTCACAGCACCAGAAGAACTAGGGATTTAATGAAACAAATGAACCCAATCTAGTTCCTGAGGGCCACAAGAAGCTAAACTATGTTTTGTATTAAATTAATTTGGTGAAGGTCAATGGTTTTCAAGTTTGGGAGTTTTTTTCAACTCCATGAGCCACAAGCTGAGCCACTAATGGGGAAACAGACACCAAGCAGCTTTTTCCAGTCCAGACCTTAGCATCACGTTACACGTCATGGTACGTCGTACAAGAATGTTTCTTGGGAACACTTAAACAGCTTTCAAAAAATGTAAGCCAATGCTGCAGCACCCTTTAAATCAGGATGATGTATTCTCTCTTCCCTCTCTTTCAAGTGACAGGCATTGCAACCAGTTACTTCACTGCCCGACCATTCGCAAAATAATGAAAAAAAAATTACCATGTCGGAGATACAGATAACAGAAATAATCATCTTCACAAAATACCAACGGAAGATTTTTCCAAATAAATGGATATTTATACAGACATATACCCCGGCAGAAGACTAATTCAATGCAATGCCTGCAATGTGTTCATATAGATCCAGGCAATATTTTTACTCATTTCTTTTTTTCTTAATTATTTTGCCAAATTTATGCCATACTAGACAGGCCCATTACAAAATTACTCAGAGGCGTATATGGCATTGGACATTGGTATGAGTACACACACACATCCTTCCATGCAGGGCCTTATTTATGCTGAGGTTACCTTACATTTGTCTTAACGTTCCCTTTATGTTATAACTCATTTCACCACCAGTCTAGGGTAAGTCAACCCAAATGGACTCCTCAGAGTCCTGGGTTTCCCATGAAGGTATCACTTTTAAGCACTGCAGCAGAAGGTCATTATATCACGGTAATATTTTATTCCATTTCTCTTCAACAAACACACAAACCTCACAAAATGGAAAAAGGCTACGTGTGGGTAACAAAATGAGAATAAAGGTACTGGCAGGTTCCCTTTCCTTGCAGTTTTTCTCACCGAATCATAAGGCATTTGATTCTTTTTTTGGCTTCCATATACACTGAAAACGAGAAAATGTTGTGAATTACAGAAGGACAATATTTCAACTAGCCTATGAATAAAAATAAAGGTTAAAACCAAGATTAATCTCTGAAATAAATGAAACAGGCCTCAAAGTACAAACCTTTATTTTAATGGCTTTCCAACACCACCACCACATCTCTTAGTTTTATCTTGGCTTCAGAGCGCCTCCTTGCCATTTTGAACCCCAAAAGACCAACTGGGTAAATACACAGATCTTTAACAGCTAACATCAGTCAGATTTTGGAAGCACTGATCTATAGCCCCAGGCAAGACACATGTTACGGATACGCCAGTTGGGACTATTTTTCAATTTAACCTATTTTTCTTAGCTTCTGCCAACACTGCCTTGCCTTGGTCCTCTGCGGCAGCTGCTGTGGAAGGATGTCTGGAGAGGGACTGGAGGGAACGCACGCATTCTCTCCCTGGGAAGATGCCTGACATTTGGCAGATCACTATTTCATCTCCTCACACGTGTATTGGGGACATCCACAACTCTCCAATAAAATTTTTTACCCTCTGCAGCCCAGAGGGAAGATGGAAACTGAAAAGTCAATGGTTTGAACGGCAGGCTTGAATCAAACGGAAGCAAAAGTAGTGAAACCAGAGGAAATCAAAGGATCTTCCCCAGAATAAGTAACTTCCAAAAAGCTACAGGACAGACAACAAAATGATGGGATGCACAGCTGGAAAAATTAATTGCTTTCACCCACCTCAAAAGTGTATAATGGGCTACATTAGCACCAGTCTCAGAGATGGTCTCCTCAGTTCCAGCTTACACGCTTGCAAAAACCTTTGCTCTTGCAATCTCTCAGGCAACCTCCTCTTGTGGTCTTTTGACACGCTGCTTTCTTGGTAAATACGTATTTTTAAAATTGGATCTCCGCTACAGCATCCCCAGGAAGTTCTTTTAAGTCAAAACCACAGTGATATTTGTGCTGCAAACTTTATTAAGCAGAGAGGAAAACACAACAGATGTGTCTTTCACATAGCAAAGGAGACAGAATTATTTATCCCTATTAGATGTAGCCAACCACACAAATCTTCCTATGGACAAAGAGACAACTCTTTGTGAAAACCAAAAGTAAATTTTAGTGCTCCTCTCTCTTTTTAAAAAAGGACAAACAAATTTTTAAAAAAAATATATAATAAAGCTTCTAATAAAATCTTATGTTACAGGAAGACAAATACGTAAAATACAGTCCATACTCCAAGGAATTTTTTTACCCCACCTCCCACTTTACATTAAGCTTAGATAACAAAAATGGGAAAGTATTTCATTTGTAGTTAATTTTTAGTAATTTGCTTCAGGTTCTCATTAATTTCACGCCATAATACTGCAAGATGTGTGCAGGGAAATTCAACTGTTGTCACAGCAAGTCATTATTTGGGACGGGATGGAAGGACTCACTTTATAAAACCTAGAAGTCTGAGCGAAGCATCATTTCAAAATCCCTCTAATATATATTCTTTTGTTTCAGAGCATGGTGATACAATGGGATCGTGATGCTACACGGACTGTGCTGGCGATAAAGACACTGCGTTAGGCATTGTTCAGGAGTGACACAATCTACAAGGCAAAAACGCTCTTTACCAGCACTACGCTGCAGGGTGCAATGTCATGATCCTGGCAGACAGTCTGCATGCTTGCCCTGGTAAAGCCAGCCAAATTATTCACTGTGACTTTGTGTAACCTGTATTGCATGTGTATTAAACATACTGAAAAAATATTTCCATCACATCATCCATCCAAACGTATACCCAACAGCTGCAGAACAGCAATCAGTGTGGACTAGTGGCTTTAGGCTTGGAAACTGAATCAGAAGACAAATGCTTCTTACTTCTGGCATTTCTAAATGATTTTTTTCTGATATATGGTTAATCTTTCTATGCCTCACCTAAGCCAAACTAGAGAAATTCTGCTTGATGATAGTCTGTTCTCATATTCAGGAAAATAAGATAATATCCTTAAACACATTTGTTAAATCTTTAGAAATAAATGGATTACAGGTGATTGCCCTCACATTTTGCAATAAATATTTCCAAGCATTAATGGGTGTATAGTAATGCAAGTAAAAGTTTCCCCTTTAACAAACACATCCTTCTCTGCTTCTCTATGGATAATATCTCCCAGCCAGCAAAACCACACTGTTCACTGAATTTTTAGTTCTGCAGAAGAGACAGGAGGAAGCGTTGGTGCTTCATCCTGTGGGGAAGGAGGTTCCTTCCCACAGCTGAAAAAAAGCATCAATTAAAGTTAAGAATCTAGAAAAAAAGTGTACAATTATTACACATAGAGTCATAGAATGGTTTGGGTAGGAAGGCACCTTAAAGATGATCTACTTCCAACCCCTCTGCTATGGCATGGGACATCTTCCACCAGACGAGGTCACTCAAAACCCCGTCCAACCTGGCCTTGAACACTTCCAGGGATGGGACACCTACAGCTTCTCTGGGCAACCTGTTCCAGTGCCTCACTGTCCCCATAGTGAAGAATTTCTTCCTAATAGCTAAACTAAACCTACCCTCTTCCAGTACAAAGCCATTACCCCTTGTCCTATCACTACACATCTTCGTCAAAAGTCCCTCTCCAGTTTTCTTATAGGCCCCCCTTAAGTACTGGAAAGTCCCTATCAGGTCTCCTTGGAGCCTCCTCTTCTCCAGGCTGAACAGCCCCAACTCTCTCAGCCTGTCCTCCTAGGAGAGGTGCTAGGTGTCATTGGCAAATTTGCTGAGGATGCACCGTGTCGCTGTCTGTGTGGCTGACAAAGTTGTTAAACAGGGCCAGTCCCAATACGGACCCCTGAGGAACGCCACTCGTCCCCCATCTCCACTTGGACATTGAGCCATTGACCGCAACACTTTGAGTGCGGCCATCCAGCCAATTCCTTATCCACCAAGTGATCCGTCCATCAAATCCATGTCTAGAGACAACGATGTTGTGCTGGACAGTGTCAAATGATTTGCACGAGTCCAGGTGACCTGGATTGCAAAATCAGCTCACCAAACCTCTTTTTTCTATGAATATTACAGGTGGGGAAGGTAGTTCTGTGATGCAGCACATAAGCTTTATAATTCAAGTTAGTTGAGAAACACTAAGAACACTGCTTCTTACCGTGGTACCAGAGCATTAGCCGCCTGGATTAGGGGTTCTTCAAAGCAATGGAAACGTCTGCTTTGACACGAAGGGAGGAAGACGCACTGACGCTACGCTGAAAACTGAGAGCTCAACAGTCTCCTCTCACCTTGCAAAACAATGAGTACATCTGGTTTTCTCCCTTGTGCTTTACTCAGACTCTACTATAGCGGCTGCTACTGCCCAAATCCCAGTTTGGCTTTGGATGTAGCCTTTTGCCCTCTTCCAGCTGTGAAATGGGTGCAAAGGAAACAGAATTGGCTGCAACAGAGTGAAAAAGGTTTCTCTCACGAAACCAGTGCAACCACTCCAAAAGCCCCTGCTAAATTTAGTCCAGGGACAATGCATGGGCAGACGCAGAGAAAACGAGGCAAAAAGGCATGAAAAGAAAGAGGAACAAACAAGTAGAAAACAGGAGATGGCTCTCTGGCTGTTTGGGGCCTCTCAATATAGGTGACCTGTCAGCGGCCTCCTTTTTCCTCTTTTCTCCCATCTAAAGTTGAGAAAGGCCATAATCAAGATCTCAGTATTTCCAAAGCACTGTAAAAGAAGGGAACAAAGTGATCCAAACATTTTGGGGTTTTATTTCAAAGCTAAAAGGAAAGCTGAACTTTTATTATTATTTATTATTATGGGTTTTATTTCAAAGCTAAACTTAATTAATCATTCCTTACTTGGCAGACTCTATGCCTTTGATTCTTCTGAATTAAAGTTGGGATCTGAATAACAAAAGTATACCTTCTGCTAGCAAATTAGAATTAATTCATAAATTTTATCCTGAAAAGAATTCAAGAAAAGCAAAACAACCTCTAGCTTTCTGCAACTGCATCAGTATCAAAGTTGAAGGACTGCCTTTGCATTCACTAGGTCTGCTCTTCCTACAGCCAGCCAGTGCCAGGGATCCAGATCACCAGAGGCAGAAGAAAGACTCCCAGGTAAGAAGGCCATAAGTTAGCGGAATTCAAGGCAAAAAAGGAAAAAGAACTGTGTTTAGAATGAATTTGATGTAAATATAACAGAGGACACATACAAAGCAATACCTTCATCTATAGTCACACAGCAAATGCTGGGCTGTAAGGTCTAATTCCTCTTTGTCCCAGTAAACCGTTGAAAAATATTTCTTTTCTTTTTCAGACTTCTATTTTTAGCCATAATTCAGAGAAATGTCAGACTCTCACTGAATGTTTGTGACTCCCAGATAGGTGCAGCCACGGCGTCGCTTGTTGTGACGGGAAGGTAGTGGTACACAGCTCCACAGGTGGAGTCTCAAAGTTTCCTCCATGGAGCTGGTTTCACCAAATATCTGCTTATATAGAGCGGAAGCAAGCTCGGAGGGGTTACAGTCCAGCCACTTGACAGACCGCCAAATGTTCTACATTATTCTTCTTCTGCCTGGATAAGTTTCAGTTCCTCAAGCGCTCATGAAAGCATCACTGAGAAGACAATAGACTTAGTGGTGGTGTTTGTTTTTTCCATTTCTAAGAAGATTTCCTGGGAAGAAGCGCCAGTCAGCTATTGTCTCTCTCACTAAATATGTATTTGAGACTCCTCAGCCGCTCAGCACTTCCGCCTCAATGTTTCTATGCTCCTTCCTTTTTGAAAAAAAAAAAAAAAAAAAAAAAAAAGTTGCCTCATTTCCTCTCCATTTATCTTTCACATTCAGAAGGGCTTGTGACAACACAACACAACTTGAAAGGAAAACACCAAATCAAAACCACCTTCTTCCAGCACTGTGTTTGTACAGTAGGATAGTAGGATCATGTGAGCTTCTAGGCTCAGAAAAATAGCCAGGCAGGTTATTATTAAGAAGAGGAAATTTGTTCTTGAGAATTTATTTGGAAACGGTTCAGTGAGAGCTCTCCTGCTGGTTCACAGTAACCCCGTGCCCCTAAAGCGTACCTCCAGGTACAGACACACCAGAAGCACCTGGTGTGTCACAACTTGTGTCAACGGTCAACGCACCAACTTGTGTCACAAGTACACAACTTGTGTCACAACTTGTGTCAACGCACAACCGGACCATGTTAAAAGCCTAGTTTTACATCTGTGGCAACCTTTGGTGGCAATACCTCAATTAGTGCATTTAACAGTCTGCTTTCCGCGCTCTTGCCTTTGTACAATCAATTATGGAGCTCTGGTTTTGTAAGTCTCAGTTTTTCCATCGTGCGTCTACATAAAATTCTCCCCATCAATCCAGTTTGAGCTCCTGTCAGTGTGGATGCTGACACTTCCTCTCTTTTTGGAGAAGAATATGGTCTTTTGTTTTGTTTGTCCATATCAAAACTTAAATTCTTCATCTTTCTGTGTTTTGCAAAATATTTTATTTCTTAGTGGACTAAGAAAAAAAACAGCCCTAAGAATGCAATATGCAACAGCTGATAAGAATAAAAGAAAACAGCTTTTGTGCGATAAGAGTTTTATCTGGCAAATTTATGTATAGCAGATTACCTTTTCATTTTCTGAATGCAGAAGTAATCATTAGCAATGCTACTTCAAACATATTTAGTTCCTGTCTACTCAATTGCACTTTGAGCACACCGTCACAGTTCATTTCACCGAGGAGGCAGCCAGGCAGTAGTCTCATTTACGGACTCACAGCTGGGGAGGAGGATACTAAAGGCCCTCCTCTGTGGCAAAAGGGGTCACAAAATGTTTGTGTTAGTGCAGGCCTTCATAAGAAACAGCAGATTTTGGATAATAATAAACAACTATGATTATGCGGTGTTGCTTTGAAATTTTAAAATTACACAATGTATTTTTCTTTGTGTCTTTCCCCAGACTTTTCAGTTGAGTGACTGCAGAAGATCAAGTAAAGCCTCTGATATAGTTTAGTTCTTGCTTCAGCCTGTGCAGGGCTGCTCTGCAAAAATTTGTCCTGAGCCCATGTAAGCGTCCAATATCCACAAACTGCCTTAAGAGAGTAACGCTCATTTTGAATCTCATCCAAATCTGAAATCCTCCAAAGGCTGCCTTCATTTACTGACTACAACTAAATTTCAAGCCATGTTTGCATTCTTAGATGGTGGCTTAAAGTAAGTCTGTGTCTTTCTGAGAAACAAATGCAGGGAAAGGTGCATAAAATCCATTTTTTATCTTAATTTGGGTTGATGGGATTCACCAGTCTGATGTAGTGCAGGTTGAGCACTGGATTTCTATGAAATATTTTCCCACCTAAAAGCATCCAGTGTGGCTTCAAAGCACCCTCAAGAGCTCTCTAATCCACAGCACCCTCTCGGAGACTTTTCTATCCCTTACCATTACTCGTAACAACCTCTTCATTTCTCTACTGCCCAGGGCAATCGTCTTTTCCGATGAGATGCTAGCCACGCTGCAGTAAACTTTTTTGCACTCTGGGACATTACTTCTTTGCTATTTACCCTTTCAAGCATCACTGAGCAGTTATTTCACCAACAGTTTCGCCATAGATTTTGTATAAAACCAGCAGCTTCATACAAACAGGCAGGCTCTTGGTTAACTAGAAAAGCAGATCAGTGAAAAGAAATGATTGAATAAGAACAGGCCAGGAATTCTGGAAAACTGTATTCACAAAAACCACCAATATGATTCACGGATTCTTTATAATTTCCAAAGCAAAACCACAGCTACTATGAGAGATTGTGTTGGAAAAGTGCATCTTATGACCTCCGCTTTACACCGAGCTTGGCTAGCAAAGATGCACCGAACCTTCAAAAATGAGCCTGTCAGGTTGAACCTTCTGGCTCCAAAAAGTTTGGGTTTAAATGGAGTCACAACTTTTTCTTTGTATGTCTCAGAAATTCAGAGGTCAGGACAACAAAACACAAGCCCCAGATTCAACATACTGGTTTCCAAATTTGCTTGCAGGCATGCCCCTCAGAGAAAGTGTGCCTCAGCCAACAGCCACAAATCTAGGAGATTATAGTCTTCTTACAACCTCTTTTGAAGCAGCAACAAGGTCAGGTCCTTGTACTGTAATTATTTCACTTTTAGAAGTACCTCTGTCACTAAGAGGATAGTATACACGGCTAAAGATTCAAAGGCATTCTTGGAAAATTACTTTTGCTGCCACTGATGTGAGGCAACTTCTGGTGCTTCCAGAACTCCTGGATACCAACCACCAGCGTCAGATGGGTGCTCAGCCCCTCTGAAGCCAAGCTGAAAGTCTAAACGCCAACTGAAGCTCTAAAAATTACAATTTTTGCTTGGATGTTTTGAAAATACCTGCTTAGTGTGCTTCAGAAGAACCTTCTAGAAAAAAAAATGAAAGCATCAGATCTTATCTCATTAAAGAACAACCAGTACAGAGCAATGCAAAGAAAGCCAGAGGAGATAATGCAGCCCTGGCTCCAAGATTGAGCAGATACCCTAATATGCTTTTTAAACTCTTAATTTCATGGGGTTTCTCTAATTTGTAAAATGCTGTATCTTGAAATCAAAAGAAAACATAGAATTACAGTACATAAAGAAATACATAAGACATAAAAGTAAAACTGCTTCGCTGGCCAGCACATGTATTTTTTTTAAAGTTATTTAAATAAAAATAAGTCTTTTAAATGCATTAGAACCACCTTTTTTTTTGCAAAACTGCTCTGGAAAACTCTTTTTTTTTTAAACTTACACTCTTCTTTGCTTGTCTACAGTATATAAATTGCGTATCTTCTGGTTAACAAATTATTCAGTTTGGAATAATTGCACATCAGAGAGATGCCTAATAAGCTAATCTTTAAACTCTACAGATCCAAAAAAGATGCCAAGGCATGTTTTATGAATATAATATGGCGTCAGCTGACAAATATATGGCACAGTCCATACTATTGTGGTTGTAACCAAGAACCACATGAATCAACGTTATGGCCTTGCTTTTGCATTACTCGAGACGACAGGACTTCTGAAGCAAAGCAGGAGTGTGTTCTGTAATCATGAGAATCCACTATGAAGATAAAAGAAAATCAGCCACACAAAGAAAATAGAGAATATATGCAATACTGCATTTTATCAGCAGTGTGCACTTTACTGGAAGACTCCGTAAGGTTTTAAAAATCAAACCGCTGCTAGGAGAAGCAACAATGAATAGAAATACAATGAATAGAAAATTTACAACTAAAACTAACAGGGGACAGAACTGACAAAGAAATATTTTCAGTTACCATAACCATATTGTTTTAGACTTACATCAGACAAAAGCTATTTCAACAGGAAAACCTGTCTTAGCCAACAGCTGGAAAACTCATAGCCTTATTCTGGAAGGAAAGGGGACGTATTACTTTTTACAGATGTCTCCATTCCCATCATCCAAAAGAAGTTAAAACTATGAATAGAGAGATGGGCCCCATCTGAAATATGGCCTTCACATCCCCCCAAGGCTGCGCACACTCACATCTCTGGCATCGATTCAGCCCACGCTAGTACGTCTAACGGTCGCAGAAACTCAACCTGACGTTTTGTATAGCATCTTCAAATTCAGCTTTAAATGTATTTTTGGTTCAGTCTCTCAGAAAATCGTGTGTCCCTTCCAACAGCAGAACTCCAGACACCTCTGCTATCAGAGGGGCTGGATTTTAGTTTTTAAAACTGCTCTTTTGCACACAATAACAATAAAACCCCAGCCAGTGTTCACCTATGCTGTTCAGCGCCAACACCCTGTGAGACCTGGCTGTCAGAGCACCCTCCAAGGCAAGTCTGATTTCAGTTTATATTCATGAAACTGACACCTGCCAGTGCCAAGTGTTACAGAAAGAGCACAGCAACTTTTCAGTTGACCACACTTCCTGCTGCCTGAATATTTAAGACAGGCTAAGGAAAAACTATGTAGCAAGATTAATAACTAACAAACCACAAGCTCTTACTCAAAATTACCACATAGTATTTTATACTCTTGCCAACACCCTGTTTTTGTATGTTTGTTTACATTGGTAACTCCCTTGTTACCAGTGTGGTATCAGCTTTAGACATCCCCGTCCTGGTATGAGATGTGCTGAGGAGCTTCATGTTTTTTCCATATGTAAGGGAAGTTGGTGATAAATTCAGATGGGGACCTTCCTTCTTCATTCACTTCAAACACAGCTTCTTCCTCCAACAAATCCTAGTGCTGATTCTCACTGGGCTGCTTCGTTCACGATTTGTCACCACTACTTGGCCACAGCTCCCAAGGGATTATCACAAACAGATCAAGCCCCTAATGCCCAATATCCAAAGTCTTCTACAGAAGCATCTTTTGTTGCAGATCTTGGGTGTGTTTCACAGCAAATATAGCCTCAATTTTGTTCCAGGCACTCTTCCTCCCCACTGCTTCCCTTGGGTTTGGTAGGACATCGTCTGAAAGCAGTTTGCTGCTAGGCCCTCCTGCTCTCAACTAAAAAGCAACTGAAACTCAAGAACAGGGGGAAGGAACGGAAGCTGTGGTAGAGAACAGCGAAATACATACAACACAGGGACCTTTCTTGTACAGCTTCTGAGGAAACTCCATAATAAGGACAACTGGATTGGCAAAGGAACTGCTGTGGAAGGAAACACCCACAGTCCCTCCAGCAGCACAGCAATTATGCATCATGAAACCAAGCATGCAGGCTGCAGCCGTTCCCTAAGGAAAGCACCTGCCACATAATTAAAATACTTATCTCAAAAGGAATGGGAGATACAGGAGCCAAATCTTAAAACCGACCCAAAAACCGCAGTGTGGCCAATGCAACAGACTAGTGAAGTACTGTGCATCTAGAAGTAAGGTTAAATTAGGACTGAGGTTTTCAAGATGCTTCAAAGCATCCAAGGAGAGAGGCGCTCAAATCCTGCATCAGTCCACACAGACACCGATATTCTTCCCCATTCTTTCAGTTTTTGACCAACAGGTTGATGGAAACAGCTAGGAACATCATTTTCTGTTTAGCATATGACTTGCCTCTCTAGTTCAAAAAGTTTTTGAACTTCCTAGGGATTAATTTCTTCTATTAAATACATTGTGATGGCTGAAATCAAGAGTTTGGCATGGGCTACAAATACCTTTCACACATAGGTTGGACTTAAATAAAGCTCATGGAAACTGGGAGTGATGCCTGTCCTGTGGCCCTTCACCAGTCTGCTTGAGACCTCTCTCCAAATTACAATGTTTGATTTATACCACAAGCTGAATAAATGGAGAAGGAGGCTAACATAGCTTGTCATCCTGCTTTGGATAGAAAATTTCAAATTTTTGAGGTAAACAGATGATTTATTATGCTTCACATTCAAATCTGTATTTCCCTCCTTCACAGAGTGCACACTTGAATTAACTGCGTTGATCTCCCCGGCTTAAATTCTCCTGTGCAGCACATGTAGGTTTTCTTCACAGGATTTCTAATTGTTTATCTTATTTTAAAGCAAAAGATGCTGGAACAACCATTGGCTCCAGTCTGTTAAGTCTCCTGTGCAAGAAATAGGAAGCTACACCAGGCAGGTGTGCACCCACCTACCCCTCATTTTGGAGCACTGTAATACTGAGCAGTGCCTCCAAGGTCTGAGCCATGAAATGCCAGAGACTGGTTTGGTTTGTGTAAAACACAACCCCCATGAAGCATCCAGCAGCTGTCTTACTTTTACATACAGGTTTTTCCAAGAGTATACAGCTTCATTTTAGTGCATCACCCTTTCCTCCACACACAACTGATCTGCTCATTCCAACCTGCACCATGCTTGCTGACATTTGCTACTTTCCTTTTCTTTTTCAGGCAGTGTTTGGCTTTGGAATAATTTTTTCAACATCACCTTGTAGGAAACAGCATAGTCTCAGTCTAAGCCCTTCCTTCATCATTAAAAATACAGCAGCAAAACAGACCTGTGCTCTTAGCACAATTTCATTATAGGATCATTTTGCCTTCTGCAAATGAGGGCCTTAACTGTGGGCCACAAGAGGTGCAAAGGAAAACTCCAGCTGATTCCCTGTTTCCAGGCCACAGCTGGAAAGCCCATTGCAAGTTATTAAGCTTGGTAAAAACACTGATAAATAACATTTTAAAAAAGCACACGAAAAATCAAGAACTCATGCCTCCTCTCTATCTCGAATTCAAACAGTCCCCTTTCCTATGTGCACGTGAAACACTTTCAAAGAGTGGTGGGACGCTGGATCAGGTTGCCCAGAGAAGTTGTGGATGCCCCATCCCTGTAAGTGTTCAAGGTCAGGTTGTACGAGGCTTTGAGTGACCTGATCTGGTTGGAGATCCCCTGCTTCTTGCAGGGGGGTTGGACTGGATGGGCTTTAAAGGTCCCTTCCAACCCAAACCATTCTGTGATTCTGTGATCTTTTCTCCTCCAAAAGCACAATAAAACCCACTATGTACTTAGATCTGCTGACAATCGGGATGATTTTTTGGGCTCCTCCTTGCAGACACATTGAATGCAACCCTGACACCTGGATACCTCCCTTCAGCCATGCTCACAAACCGTCGCTAATCTCAAACACTCCTTGTGTCCATAGTTTTGCTGCTGCTTCCCAGACTGAAACAAAAATGAGCAGAGCACAATCACCAGTGGTTAAAGTTACTTTTCTTTACTATCACATCTAAAAATACCATCTGCTAATCTACTTCATACAGTTCCTGTCCCATTCACTGCAGAGCTCTGGAAGTTTGTGGCACGATGAGGTGGATACAGCTGGGACTTGATTTATACTTAAGGCAGGTAAATACCACCCCAAAGAACTCGATCCTGTCTCTGTGTCTGCTACAAAATGTAGAGCTGGACAAAACGTATGTCACTTACGGGAGAAACTCCCAGATGGCTCCTGTCACCTTCTTTTTCTGATTTACAGAAGTGCTGAGTACCTGCAGTCACAACTGAGCACTGCCGGAGCCTGGCTGGAAATCCGAGGAGCATACTAAAATGGCCAGTTCCCTGAAAAATTAAGCACTAGGTTTGTCAAGCCCCAAATTAATAGCCATAACTCCTCATGCATGAAACAAAACACCACCACCTAACACAGTATCCCAGCGGGAAGATCAGCTGATTGATGCCTGCACAGCACTTTGTAGCTTGGCAGGTGTACAGGAAATCTCAGAAGGGGGAAAAATAAAAGTCCCAAACAACAAATCTGCTGCCTCCTATTGAATGAAGCCAATAGAAAAAAAAAAAAAAACAACACACCAAACAGCTGCCTTTGTACCCTGATCTCCCTCAAGCATCAGCAGTGAGATCAGGGCTTCAGATCCATGGACCTTTTCAGCTAACACTGCAAGTTTGTATGGCAGAAAAGTTGCGTTTGCTTTGTGGCATTGCCTTTGTCTATAGGGGCGAACAGCTGCTGGTAGCTGTGGGCTTCACAGCTATTTGCTAGACTGCACAGAGAGCAAACGCAGAAGCATCAGGGTTTAGTTCAGCAGGTAAACACTGCCAGCGGTCAGAAATCCTTCCCACTCACCTCTGGTTTCTCTATTCCAGCTCTATGGCCCCCAAACCTTCCCCTCCTCTTGCAGGACACACCTGAGCTGCTCAACAGAACATACAAAGAGAGGAAAAACACATTTTGTTTAGCTTAATTCTCCCCCTCTTCGCCCCTTTCAAAAAAACCAAACCAAAAAGCTCATCCATTTTAGCTGCAGTTTTCTCAAAAATGCAATTTGAGGTGGACACTTAGCATGGAAACTTCAGTCTGAACAGCTGAAGACTGGCAAAGCCTCATTTGCAACTGAAAACAGTGGAAAGTATCTGGCAGACTGAATTACAGACAATGTTATTACTTTACCAAATACTTCTAAGAGCAGAAAAGTCTTTTTCTTTTTTTCCCCTTCTACAAAACCTACCATTAAATCTTTGCCTGGGATGATGAAAGCTTGCCTTCCCTCCACCGCGACTGCTACAATAAGTGGAATATCAAGTGAAAATACACAAGGATCCTCTGTATCACACTCAATAAAAGCAGGTTGGTCTTTAGACAACATTCATTTAACATCCCTAATGCTGCTTCAAGAATCAGGTCTTCAGTCTTCAACACAGCGACAAAGCTCTGCAAAGAATCACAGCACAAATAGCAACTGTGGTTGCAACTGAGGAAGGAAAGTATCACGTAAAACTTTAAAAATTGCTTCCTAAGATAAGAGATGAGAGGGGTTGAAGAAGAGTTCTAGCTAGGAGGACAGAGATGAGTGAGCTGGATGCTGAGTGGCAGGATGGTGGTGGCATCTTTTGTAAATATGAAGCAATGATGCCCATGTATCTCCGAAAAGAGTAACGAAAAGCTCCTTGGCAGGCTGCAAGTTTCCAGATATAGCACACGAGGGCAATTTTTTTTTAGCTGGGATCTCAAGCACACAGAGCTAAAAACCAGTAGTAAATCCAGGAAGGCATTACTCCAGCAAATGAGCCATCCCAGGCAATGAGCAGGGGATCTTTAGAAATGGTATGCATGGACAGAGCCGGCCTTCCAGCTCTGCAAAACCTGCTGCTACCTTCACCTGGAGAACATAAACCTTCATGGGAAATCCCAGATGTTTTTATAATATAAAGAAGCTGTAGACATTTTTTCCTAAGGTTGGCTGTCAGAGCATTTAGTGATCACGAGTGCTTAAAGGTCCAGCACATACCATAGCTGTTAACTCTGCCTGGCTGGGACACACCAGCACGGTGCAGCTGGAACTGCTGCAGAGGCCTGGCCCTGCACTGGGGATGGGCACAGGCTGCTTCTCCCAGTCCTGGCACTCCCTGGTTCCATGCCTTCATTCCTCTGGACATTCGCTTCAGCTTTGTGTGTTTTGCCTGCTGAAATAGTAAACAACCAGGAACAAGGATTGCTTCACGCTGTTTGTACCACGAATGCTCTTTGTGAGGACCAACACGTCCCCCACACAACAACTAACTTGCAATTCAGGCATAGATGCCCTCTGCTGCAAGTTGCCTGTCGCAATGCATGCGAGCTGCGGTGAAAACGTGCATTGACCTTAGAAGCACAATATAGAATGAACCTGGAAAAACCAGCAATGTTTTGGGGGGCTATGACCTGATTGTCTAATACCTTTACCAATGGTCTCCTTACAAGTCCGCTATCATTTGAAAGGGCATCACCCACTACTGGGGTTGTCAGTGGAAAGTCCAAAAACGGGCCAGGCACTAATGTGGGTGGCTTTTCTAGGCGTGCTGCCCGGCCAGAAACCGTAACAGGGAGAGTGCACCACATTCACTGTTTAAGCAACAACACACAGAAAAAGCACCCTGAGGATCAGGTGACATGCTCACTTTGCATAAATCTCAAAAGTAGAACTTATTCTGAAGGACGGATCACGGCTCGCTCCCGGGAAGATATGCAAAGCACATAGTAAGCTAGAAACCTCTGCTGCTATTTTCCACGCCGGAGTTACTGTATTGCTGCAGCCCATCGCTGCAGACACCCCGGCCCATCGAGCAGCGTGGTGTCAGGCATGGTTTGAGGCAGTCTTGAAGAAGTGCACACTGCTCCGACCCAAAGGGTTGGCACAGCACCCTCTGAGGTCCCGGAGCGTGACCACCACCTGCAACAATCAGCAGCAAACATCTACCAACCATCGCCGTCACGCTCTGTTGGCTGGCGTGGCACCTTCACGTCAGACTGGCCACACAATCAGCAGAAAACTACTTGGAAGACACTTGGCTGGTCTGGCACTGAATGGGGATTGCACAAAAACACTGAACATGTCATCCACAACAAAAGCCTCCGTAGCATCTGTGCACTCCTTCAGAACTACTCAGGGCAAGGCAGAAGAACAGGCTTAGAATCAAGATTATCACAAATGACATCAAAAAGTTGTTTTTTAAATAACTATTTTTGGATTAGAAAATTTATTTAGAAAATAAATTAACTACTTTATTCCTGATTTCACTTAATTCCTAGAAGAATTTCAATCATACAAAAATAATCTACGTATTGTTGAAAACTATATTGCTTTTAACTTTTCAGTCATCTAACCAGAAGTACCAAAGACTCAGTCTTGCTTTTGTTTTTTACTTCCTGGTATTGCCAGCTAAGACAACTATCTAGTTTAAAAAAAGAGATACAGTAACTAAATAATAACTTTGGTAGCACTACAACCGCCTAATATGTAGGCTTAAAGCTTTAGTACTATCCGAAGTACTTATAATATCTTATCACAGAAGCATAAAGATTAAAGGCTTAGGATTTCAAAAATTAACACTTAATTTTATACCTGGAGAAACTAATTCAAGAAAAATCTTAGGTTATGCATATCAAGCTAAGCATTAATATAGAATCAGCACCAAACTTTTTAACTTTTTTATATGTAAGACTAAGAAAAAAATAGAGAATAAAGTTTCTAGAAAACGCAAACCGGCAAATCCTTTCTTCACACAAGTTTGAGCCATTTCCACAAGCTTTAATCTTGCTTTTATGTAAGAGTTGGCCTCGTTTCATCGCTGTCCTTTAACAGCAAAAGCAACTAAAAGGCCTGCACGCATGTTCAAAAACTTGAAGCCACTTTTAATTGTTCTTTAAGTGTGAAGAGAACAGCTGGTTTATTATATGCAAAGGAAAAAGCTGTAGAAAGAAATGCTGCTGTACTTTAAAAGCGGCCATGACCACATTGCTTACGAATATCATCCCTCCCAATCTAGACACTGGCTTTTCAGTTGCTACTGCCCAAAGGCATCAACAACAAAGCTGCTTTAATCATCTCAGAGCTTGCTTTTTCTCCCCTTAATATCAATAAAATTTCTATCAGATGCAAACACTGTCTTACAATTTGTGGCCAAGCTGCACTAATTAAGGAACTTCCAATCTTCAAGATTTCGGAAAATACACAGTACAAAAGAGCAGCAGACTTCAAACTTACAGTTTGCCTCTCAATTACTGGGTTTGAGGCAAACGTAAGCCTGTTTCTCACTTTTTCTATTGAGGAGAAGCTCTTGCCATTGATACCCACGCTTAATTCAACATTGTACGAAGTTTCTTCTACACGGACAGCAGAAAAGCATGAAGAATGCCACATGGCCTCCCCTACCACCCGGCAGCTTCCCTCCCCTCATATACCTGAAAAAGATCTTCTTTCCCAGAAAGAAACCACCTTTCAATTTTCAAACCCAAGCTCTGTAGCAAGCATTACTTAGCACATCATCTTTAAGGTAAGGTCTTGAACAAGCAATACAATTTGCTTTGGTGGAAGGGAGCTTGAGATGATCCTGCTGAACCGGCAAGGAGCCTAACCTGGCTTCCCAGCCACTTTGGTAGAAAAATAAGCCATGGCACAAAATGGGTGACTGAGACTTCCAGGTTTACGAAAACCTCAAGCCATTTGCAGAAGGTAAATGGAATGTGATCATGGACAATCCTCTTATTGAAAAACTTTAGAATAGAATCTTACCTCTTGTTTTGCTTAGGGAAATTCTTGACCATGCCCGTTGCAAGATAACATGACTGTAAACTTCCAAAGTCAGTCAGTCACAGTACTTTTGAAATAAGTTAATAAATGAGACTCCAAGAGCAATGGAAACTGAATAATGAAGTATCTCCTGCCTTAATCTCCCAAAGCTGACATTTGGATGTTACCAAGTACAGTAAATTCTGTTCAAGTTGGGTGGCAAATACCTTTCCCATCAATCACGTCCCTGGATGTCTTTTGCTTGCATTTAGTGTAAAGTTAAGATAAAGCACCCAGCCCCCTGAATTAAAGAATGTAAGAACCACAGAAAAGCTGCCTCTCCTTTCCAACACAGACAACCATTAGTTATTAAAACTATGGGGTGAAAATCTGCCACTGGCTCCAAAAGCAACAACCCCTCTGAGGACTAAAACTTCCCAGAAAGCAAGCAAAGCCAAAAGGGTTTTTCTTAAAAATGTCATTTCTTAAGTTCTTCAAGAACTTGGACACTTAGCAAGGGCAATATAATGAAGAACAGAAACTCCTATCCATATTGAAATTTGAATTTCCTACCTACTTAACTTCTTTTTTTTCATTCCATGGTTACTTATGCCTCTTTGGATTGGACTAGATAGTGCTTTCTAAGTGCTAACCTGCAATCATGAATTCTGGATTCAATACGTGTTTGTAAAAGAAAATATTACTCTGCCTCTTCCTCGGATTTTGGGAATCACAGAAAAATCTTATCAGCTTTTATCATAAACCTCAGAATGTGAAAACAAAAAACATCCTCCAAGAGCAATGATGTAGATGCTAGTAAGCCCAGAGAGACACTACGCTCCTGCTCTATATGATGCCACAGCCACGCTCACCTGTGGAAAATTAAAGAGAGAGGATTTCCAAAACATGGCAAGACATAGCCTGTAACGGGCTGAGAGAAAAGGCAGTAAGTGCAGCCAGATTTTTTACAAAACTGTTATACTTGCAGTTGTACACCAAATTAAAACCAGAAGGACTACACGACAGTTTAAAGCAGAAAGTCCAACATCCAGTCTGAGTGTCTGTCCAAAAAGGGCCAACTTTTCCACAATTAATTCCAAGTTATTCTTCCACCCTCCAGCATCCCAGCTCATGGCTATGTACACGCTGGCTGGTTGCTGGTGAGAATTTCACTCCAGAGCTGTATCAGGCCTGGGTTATCTCCTTCCGAGTCAGTGGGACTTACCTATGTACAACTGATGGTATTTGTTCAGACAGTTTCCTGTAAAGCTAGAGACCAATTTCCTTATCTTTTCTTTTAAGTAAAAGGTAAACCACGAGCCTCTTCAGTCTCTAAAACTTGACAGAACAGGAGGAGCCTATCTGCTTTTTCTAAGTATATTGCATCTTGCAGGAACACATCTAAAGCATTTTATCTTTGTGAAAAAAAATCACTGTCTGAATTAGTACCATACCGAAATTCATAGGCAAAGCAAATTATTAGAAAGAAATTTCTTACAGACATTAAGTAACAGCTTTCACTGTCAAATGAAAAGAAGAACGGCTGGAAGGTCTGCTTGGAAAAAAGTTCTGAACAATGAGGAAACCCACAGGGTGCATCCCTGGGTGCTGCAGGGTCACAGCATCATTGCTGCATCCCTCAGCCAAGCTGTCCCATCTCCTAGGTGAGGAAGAGATGGAAAAGAAGGGAAGGAAGGAAGAATGAAAAACTGCATTTAAACAAACAAATCAAAAGCAAATGACTACAAAGCCTCATCCTATAGACAGCTTTATGTTTACAGAAATGGGTAGGCTGGGTTGGATATGGTCAAGCACGCTGAGCACCTTTAAGAACAAAAAACAGTCTTCAGAGAAGTCCAATTTTTTGTATGCTGAACTCTTTTCAAGATGTACCTGTTGAAATTACTGGTGTTGGGTGCTGGAAATCTCTCCACTTCTCTCAATTTTAAGAAGTTTGGTCACAACAGACCATACGCGACAGAGCATATCGTGGTCCCCTACTACTGCTGCTGCCGAGATTACAGAAATGGAAAATCGTTAAGACCCTCGGGGCCATTTCTCCCTTCTCCCCTGCTGTGAGATCTGCTTCTTTCATTGTTTCTTTTCAAATGTTAGAGACTCAAAGCAAAAACTTTCTATCAGCAATCTTGAAACCTGCCGCCACAGTCTCTCAGGGCGTACTACTAAGTTGTTTTAACAGTTGTTTTCTTCTTTTTTGCCAATTTCATTATCGCACCCTGAGTCTGTAATTTCCCACTACCACCCTACACCGCTCCCTATTGGGTGTAACATTCATTAAATATCATTAGAAAAATCATGCAACGAACACCTCCCATCATAAGTTTAGCCCATGCCTCATCAAACTGGAAGTATGAATTTTCTTAATAAACTCTTTTCACATGACCAACTCCCAGTCTCCTAACTACTACTGTCATTTTTTAAACTCCATTTCACTTGCGTCCTGAAAAATTCCCGTGTAGTCCCAACAAAACCCTACAAAGAAGGATTCTTTCTGCCACAAGTCTTTCCTTCTTTTTAAAGAATTCAGTCCAAAATCTAGAGGAATTACTATAAAAAATTATTTTCATTTCAGGGCGCTTTAAATAATTTTATTGCTTATAATGTGTGTGTATTTAAAATATCTTAAGGATCTTAAATAAATGGCAAAAAATATTTTTCCATAAGTATGGTTAGAAAAAACAATCTCATGCTACACAGAACAAAAGACACCTTTGAAACTGCTACGGTTTCAAGAGTAGTAATGCTGCAATGCGTGTGGTCTGGCTTTCTGCCCCGCTCCTCCTTTCTGGTACTACATGGCCCCCTACTCTCCCCTAAATATTCTCCATCCCTAGTCCATTCTTCTCCCAGCGGACACAAGTTGTCCCCAACACTCTCATTTTTCCATTATTTCACTATGACATTAGTTTCCTTCAGGTAGGATAAGGAAAACCGAGTCTTGACTTTTTATTCACAATTTCGTCCCATAACAATGATCAATTTTCATTAATTTCTACTTGAAAAAGACAAAAGATTTACTGATGGCTTGCGAAATGTAACTTCATGCTATATACACATATATATAGTTTCTTAATGCAGACATTCTCTGAGTATAAAAATTGTTTTGCAAAACATTGCCATCCCCAAACAAGTCCTTAAGTACCTGTCCCTGATTCAAACTTCACAAGGATGATCCCTCCCCTTGCAATTTCAAACACAGCCTCATGTGTATGGTACCGCAAAGACCACTTGAAAAATTATCTTCTTAGGCATTATTTGCTGCAGGAAACGCACAATACCATGTCAATAATCACACTAGCTGACTTTTGGGTAGGGCTCAAGATACTGGGCCATGTACAAGTACACACAACTCTCCATGATTTGCAGTTTCCCTGGTTCAATGCTACCACTTCTTCCTTAAGAGCACAGAAGTTGTAAGTAGCTCTAGGTGGAAATCACAGCCTTCGCATGCAGTAACTGAGACTCCACATAGGACGCTTTCTTGATTTTCTCCGGGATTCATTTCTCCAACTGGTCTGACGAGGATTGCACTTATTTACCCACAGGGAACCGCACCTGGGGCTGCCCATGCTGAGGGCCATGTTCTCACTGGTTTATATAGACACCTACACACACGTTTTTCCATAATTTTTTACATAATTTTACATCTCACATAATTTTTGTCCTTGTTTTGTTCTCCTCTCATTCCTCAAACAATATGAACAAACAGACTTTTGGAAATTACAAAACCTGTAGACTTGTATGTATGTCAATGGAGAAACTGTAACAGTTTATTGCTGAAAACTGCATCCACCTCTTTAGCCCTCAGTCCCTCATTGCTATTTGTTACATTGTGTTGTAGCTTAAGTTTTGTCTAAATAAACTGCAAGGCTTTACAAGACAGGGACACTGTTTCACACAAATTAAATTACCATTATGGCAATAAGAAATTAAATTACACCATCATGACAACAACCATGCAGCAATGCTGCTACACATCCAAGCAGTCACGCTTAACTCTGCCTCACGCTATTTTGGCTAACCCCTCCTTACAGGGAGCAGCCTGGCACATTGCAGAGCTGACATGCCGCCCAAATAATTTTCTCTGTTGCTGCAGGTTAAGGTTAACATGGCAGGAACTAACTCAGAGGATGCCAGTGTTCAATCATAGAAAGCTTCTGCTGCAAAGGCAAGGAGAGGGGCGCACGAGCCATCTGCCCAACTATGCTAAGGGAGATGTGAAAATACAGTGCCAAAACCAGGACGCAGAAATTGCAAGTATGAATGTGTTTACTGTAGTGCTGGTTGGAAGAAAGCATTAGAGATGATCTAGACCAAACTCTCACCTGCAGGAATACTCAGGATTTTCTGTCTTGAGTCTACTAACATCGGGCCAATATAAGCAAGCATCCCAAAATGCACACGTTTGAAGAATATCACTGAATAAGACGTGCAAGGCAGCATCCTTGAGCCTGCAGTCTCACAACCTCCCTCACCAGTGCTGTCCCATTCAAGCACTATGGACTGACAGTTCTACTGACAAAAAGCAGGTATCTCCCTTCCCTTTTTACTGAGGACCCCCTTGCATCATCTTTGGAGATAAAAAAAAAATCCCGTAACCCACCTAACATTTACAAAGCCAGCTAAAAAATGTGCTGCTTTTTCAATCTACAGATTCAGTGATTCAGCCTGCTTCCTCTTCAAAGGAGTAGAGCTCACCACAGCACTCACTCTGGAAATAGGTCAGACCAAGACGTGTCAGACAGATAAGCAAGGTCCAACCTCAACATGAGTAGTAGGTTTGGCGAGCTGGCTGGACCACACTCTATTTTGATTTAAGATGCTCTTCTCGATTCCTTTTCCTCCTCAGAAGTACTGATTTAGGGGTAGCCTCTGTACAAAGTGCCTCACTAATTATTTTTCAAAGCAAGAGTTTAGACTGGGGGATCCTCACAGCAAGAACGGCAGACTTGGGCTGAGGAATAAGCACAGTGTTTTAATTTCTTTTTTTTTCACATTGATTTTGCTACTTGCCTTTGCAAAGGTGTGGTACACAAACTAGAGACATGTCTGAAGAGCCACTCAACTCTCAGCAAGGCAAAGGCACGCTCCCGTTGAGCTCCAAGGAAGTCTCAGATACATAAATCCAGTCCAGTTTCACACGTGTCCGAACAGATATGGATTTCCCAACCCTCCAACATGAGTTCCCTGTTCTAATTCTAGATTATGTCCAAGACCTGCAGAATTTCCTCTTGCACAGCTGTGAAGAAGCTAATAAGCTCCCTGAATCACCTACTCTTTTTTTTTTTTCTTCAGTAACTGGACATCAGCCTTTTCAGGCGCTCACAGCTGCCCTCAGTCAGGGACCAGAAGATCTGAAATGCTGAACTGTGCGTGTGCAATTTTAGCTGCAGCATGGGAATGAGCATAAATAAAAAAAAAAGAAATCCATGAGGATTACACCCTCGTGGCTCTGATGGGACCTGAAACTACCCTCAACAGGGCAGGAGAAAATGACAATCCTGAGGGAACAGTCGAAAACTTGCTGCACATAAGGCCTGCAGCTTTGCTGATTACTTTTTGGGTGAAAGCCATTTAACGTTTGGACGCCTTTCTGACTATGGGAATCTCTTGAAAGATCCACTGTGCTTTCAAAAAGAGTCCTAACAGAGGAGCAGTTCAACATCTGCACTCCCTCTGACCACAAGAAAAAAAAAAAAAAACCCAAAGCAACAGAATAAAAGGCCAAGCTTGGCTGCGGGCACCACCCAGGAGTCACCCTACAGCCTGAATCATCAGCACCGAGTTTCATCTCCCAGTCCACAGCAGTCAGGAGTCTCACAGGCTTCAGACACATAACACATAATATGCTGGAACAAGGCTTCCTTTTCACATGCAAACTTTCATTTTGCTTGTAGATCCCCGGCCTTAATATATGCTTTGTAAATACTTTACCTGCTACCTTACCGATAAGCAGCGTAGGTAGACAGGCGAAAGCAAGATGTATTTCATCTTTCAACTACTCAGATAAGAAAAATGCTCTGCAAGACACAGAATTATGCTCTTTCCCTTCATAGTTTAGTAGTAATATGCACAAATTTAAAGCTTTTGGTTTTCCTCTGTCCTAACATTTTAATGGGATAAAAAATTGTTCTCACACAACTCTAAATAGTTTACCTAAATGCCCACCTAGCTGTTCTTCCACTGCCTTCAACAGGCTTGGCAGAACATCAGGCCGTACATCAGGTGTTGAGGTGATCTCCCCTGGCAAAACCTGGTGCCTTAAAAGTTTCGGGTGACGGTGCTGGGGAATTGGGACTTTCCTCACGGGCAGTTCCAGGTCGCATCTCTCCACGCACCTGAAAAGTTTCTACCTTCTACTCTTTGGCACACGTCGCTCACCGGGAAAGGTTAAAGCACTTCTGCTGAAGAAACCGTCTGCCCGAAACCCCTTGGGACCGCGCCCCTCTCCAGAGCAGCCCAAACCCCACCGGCTCCCCGAGCCCTGGGGCTCCCGGCCGGCCGCTGTCCCGGCCCCGGCCCGGCTCAGGACCCCCAGGGATTTCCTCCCCTGGCTTCTCTGCGAGCTTTCCCACCAGAAAGCACGACTGCCGAGGCGGCGCCCTGGGAAGAAGCCTGGGGAAGGCAGCAGGCAGCCGGCCGCCTCGCCTCCCCGCTGCAGATCCCTACCTCGGATGTAGGTGCACTTGCTCTCGTCCAGGAGGCTGGAGGCAGAGCCGCCCATGCTGCCGGGGAACGCTGCTGCTGCTGCTGCTGCTGCTGCTTCTGCTGCCGCCGCCGCCGCCCAGCCCGGCGCGGCCCCGCTCTCCGCGCCCTTTTCCTCCCGCAGGCGCCGCCTCTCGCCCGCCGCCGGCTGGAGGAGGTCGGGGCTCGGCGGCGGGAGGGCTCCTCCGCACCCCGCTCCTCCCCTCCCGCCCTCCTGCCCCGCCCAGGAGGGGACCCCGGGGTTGCCCCTCGCCAGTCTCAGAAATTAGGGAGCAGAAGGCGGCAGGAGGCTCCAGCAGAAGTTGCAGAGGCGATGGAGAACGCGTCCATCTGCAAGGCAAGGGGCGTACACAGCACTGCTGTCTCCTCTTGCCCACTGTCACTTGTTACCTCCCTCTGAAAAACCGCATCCCCTGGGAGACACACCTAGGCCGTTCAAAGTTTCCACGGAGGCTACTTTAAAGACCATTGATTGCACACATAGTAGGTATCATGGGATTGAAGGCCATTAGAAACGTTCTCCAACATTTTTCAAGAAGAAAGGACCACCTGAAATGTCCTTCAAATAGGGCCCCTTCTTCTATAAGGCATGTTTTGAGACCAGCTTACCCTTCAGGGCTGTACCTCTCCACTCCAGTCCACCTCTTACTGGGAATCCTGGTGGCCTATATAGGTTACTATCAAATATATGATTCCAGGATGAACGATAGACCTAGATGAGCATGCACTAAAATGCATGTCACTTCAGTAAAAATTGTCAGTGATTGAACCAATTTCCTAAAACACACAAGATCATCAGTTGGTAGATCCTTGGCACAGCAGTGGAACAGCTATCCAAATTTCCTTGCCTCTGAGTAACAATTTCTGTGAGGCTTTATACCATGTGTGACTTCCCAAGGTATTTTCTTCTGTTTTGCTGTTTTTATAACGCTAATTCAGCCAACCAGGAATGAGCAGCGTGCCATACATTATTGTGCCTCATATGTTTAGTATGGAGCTGGCGAGTTGCAATGAATATGGATTGTGCCGACATGCTGGAGATTCACAGTGACTGGAAGTTACGTGTTTGAGACCTAAATACTTTTCATCGCACTCGTACACATCTGTCACTTGCTGTGAAACTGGTTTAACATAGTTAAGTTTTGCATACACAGGTCACGCGTTAAGGACGTTTAATACTTTGCCACTCAGTTGAGTGATCACAGGATGGTTAAAAATGTTTGGGTTGAAGCTTAAAACTTTAAAAACCAACAGTTAACTTGATCAGATGAGAAATACTGAAGACAATAGGTAACATCAAGTTCAGTATTCTGCTAAACAGCCTCTTCCTTCAGGAAAGCTGACTGAAGAGAACATCAATATCAGTTCACGCTCTCTGGGCACACGCCAGTTGTACTGAAGTGTAACGGAGCAATTGTGTAACTACCCTGAGACTGGGTTCATCTAGAGCAGCACTAAAACAGCGTTTCACAAGTCTATAGATACCTTAGCTGAGAAAATAATCCAAATCAACAGCACTTCTAGAGATCAAAAGTGAATCAGACTCTGTCATCAACATATTCGGTTGTTAAGCTCTGCTTGAGAGCTTTGCACTTGCTCGCAGAGGTGGATGCTGTTGTTTGCTTGCTTTGAGCTATGTGAGCGGACAAGGTTGAGGAAATACTGTTCACTCTCGTGCATTTTAAAGGCGTTAACTCTGAGAAGAATTTGGCCTCTGCTGAGTGCAGCATATCTTTTATCAAATGTATTTGAGAAGCCTTTCATAATGTAGAGTCACATGTAATATGCAAGTCAGCTCCAGGAGTCTGGAGAGATAAACCATGGAAAATTCATGAGCCGTGAACTGGATTGCTATTCTGTCTCGTCATTTAGCAGATGAAAATATGCCAAATCCCAGAAGCTTTATACCCAAGAACAGATGTCAGTGTGCATACAGAATAGGAAACCTCCCTGTCTAATTACAACTAGGGTAAAAAGAAAATGAGAACTGAATAGGTTTTTTAATTATAACATTTTATACTTTGATAATACCTGATGCCCAAGATCCCCAAGCACTTCATAAACGCTAGCTAATTAAAGACTAGAATTTTCCTTTTAAGATAGGGAAATGCTGTGTTTTAATGGCAAAGTTTGTATCTCAAGCATCTTAAAAAGATACCGTGAGAAATGTGAGCAGTCAGGAACAGATACAGATAATCCTATACTGCTTAATAACAAAACCATCCTTCTGTAAGATAAGAAATTGGCCATGTTAGATTTTACTCTGATGTAACATATCTGCACTGCAGCTATCAATGATAAAACAACACAATCAAAACAAAAATATCACCAGAGGCAAAACAAGTATTTTCCTTTTTCTCCTATGAAATCCTGATCTTTGAGGGTTTTTTTCCTTTACTCTTCCCAAAAGTTCCTTCTCTAAACCACTGGTTTGCATTATACCCTAAAGGCCAACATGATGGAGCTTTTCCATCCCATAGAGAAAGGGAATAGGACTAAGAGAGGCAGCTCCTCTCCAGCAAAGGAATGAAGATGTATCTCTGCTGCCTCTGCGACTTCACTTGTGGCAGGGTGACATCAGGAGAGAGGTGGTTTCTTACATCACAGGGTCCAAACTTCACTCACGGTCTGGACCCAAGAGGCAGCCAGTGAAAGTACTGGGAACTCTTCTACCCAAAAAGTGCAGTGCACAGTCACTACACTGCCTTACTTTGTATCAACCTCCAAGTTTGTTTGGGGGGGAGGGAGAGGGTGGAGAGAAGGAGGTTGTCTCCACAATCACTTCTTTATTATGTCCCTGTGATGTAACCCTAATGTGCCACAGACATACACATGACGACGAGATCCATTCTCAACGCAAATGGGCAATACCATCGTAACATACTTTCAGTGGTTGTTAGTCAAACACATGGTCCTTAACATGACCACAGGGCCGACAACCTGCAGATGTGTCATCAGAGGGACTAATAAAATCTTTGCCATGCTGTTGGCTAGTTCTCTTGTGTACTGACACTTGTCTGATTGTAAATAAGACATGCCAAGGAACCGGTTGTTTTGACATGCTGCACAATAGCACTTGATTGCGCCTTTTGCTTTAGAGGGAACTGCAGGGTTCATCCTGTGTGTACTTTCCCACAACCTTCTTGGTTGCCTCAGAAACATAGTTTGTTATCAACCAGAAGCATTTAAATGAAATGTGTATGAAATCCATTGGGAGAGAAAAGTAATTATCTGAAACTACCTTATAAGATTTCTCCAAGGGCAAGCAGCCATTTTAAGACTGCTGTCTTCTGTAAGGTGCTGTTGATAAAGACAGCTGCAAGTATAATAAAGCCATCACAAATAAATAATAATTATCTAGTGCTAGAGGAAACTGCTAATCATTATTGTCTGAAGGCCAAAACCAGGTTGCAGAAAATAGTACCGGGAAAATGTGTCGGAAGATAAAAGCAGCCCTTTTCTCAGGATAGGCTGTTAGTCAAAACACCTGCTGAATCCCTTCCATCTAAGTAACACAGAAAAGTTATTCTTATGAGTTACTTTGAAAAGGTTAGAAGGTCTTAAAAGTTAGCTGGGGAAGATACTCTAGGGGAATCACAACTGTTCTGGCTGGAGAGCCAAAAATACTGTTTTGATAAAATAGCCTTCAAGAGTTGATTGTGCTTTAGCTGCTACCCTAATTCTGAGAGACTGGCAAGAAGCACTGAAAATCCACAGGCAGAAGAGTGGAATTTACCTTAGTCACAGCGCCTTGGAACAGCCCAGGCTACAAGTAACTTTGAAAGATCATCTGGTTGAACCTTTCATGGGAAAGGGAGCTGAGAAGATATTATCTAGCACACTGTCCAGTTGTGTCTTGAAAACCACCAGTGACAGGGACTCTACCATCCTTGGGGAGGTTGTTCCAGTGACTGATTGTTCTTAATGTAAATAAAATATTTTTTATATCAAGACAAAAGGGAAATGTGTGATGTGTCTCAGGACAGTTTATGAAGTGCTACTATATTCTAGAGAAGAGAAAAATTGTGTTTATGGTCATTATTCAAAGAAAGAACTTAGATAAAACCCCTTATTTTTGTTACTTCAGAAAGTATGGATAACAGTCTGAACTACTCATGAAGGAGGAAAAGCAAAACAAAAGTATATTTCATTAGCAGATGGTATCTTGGCGATAAAATTACATAATTTGTATCTCCACCTCTATCCTTCAGTAGTTCTCTGAAAGGACATAGTGTGAAAGGTGGCGCAGGACAAAATGTGATCAGGCCACGGAGTGTACAACCTACTGCAGGAGTAGGCTTTGCTGCCTGCCTTCCTCACTCCTTATTTTCTTCCCAATTATGTTTTCTTGCCATTCAACATGTAAACAACATTTTTTTTGAATACTCATTGAAAACCAGTGCTCGTAAAATACAAAATTATAAATTACATTCATCATTTTACCCTGCTTGGTTGCAAATCAGTCATAAATGTCAGTTTAGTCCACAGAATCGAATCTGATCTGTAATCTGAGAGATTTTTTAAATTTTTCAGCAACGAAACATTCTCATAATGCGTTAATTATGACATGTCAGAGCTCAGTAGTTCTCCACTCACATTTAATAAATATATATATCTAGCCCATGGCAAGGCAAGGCTAGACATCAGCATTGCTACAAATCTAGAATTTCCATCTTCTGTATCCATATCCAAGCAGCACACATCTTGTTCCTCAAAAATGAATATTTTTTTAGTGGAAATGTAGAAAACTTGGAATAAGAACTTTTTTTTCTTTGTTGTCAAAGAGTGAGGTGTGGTTATGAAAGCTACACTGTAAACGAGGGCTAGATGCTTTTTTCTCTTTTGACAGAGTTTCCTTGAGTGGGAAGATTTAAGCAGCTGGGCCTTAAAGCCACTAGGTAAGCAAAACAAGAATGCTGCTTACATAGAATTGCTTCTCAAAAATCAGGGGAATGGCACACTTGTTGTCGTTTAGCCCTGATCAGGACCAGACTACGCAATCTCTCTCTCTCACTCCCCACACCCTCACAGTGAAGAGGGACAGATAATATAAGGAAAAAAAGGCTTGAGGTTTAAGATAACAACAGGGAGAGATCCTTAAAGTTACCATTACAGGCAAAACAGACTCTACTTGGGGAAAACTATTCATTTATTACTAAAACTTTCTTGCAGCCAGGCCCAGCTGAGTCAGGCCCAGTCGGCTGCCCAGCAGGAGGCCAGAGGGTGAGGCCTGCAAGGCCCACAAGGCTCGCGCCTCCCCCTCTCTGCCCTCGCTCAGTGTCTTCACATCTTCTCTTTTTTTTTTTCTGTTTTCCCCTTCTTAAATATGTTGTCGCAGACGTGTTATCAGGGAACATTCTGCTACCAATTGGCCTGGTCCTGACCAGCAGCGGGTCCACCCTAGGCCCAGCCGAGTCCACTGAACAAAAGGGAAACAACTTCTAGCCGTTTCCTACAGAAGCTGCCACCATAGCCCCCCTCACTAAACAAAACCAGAACACACACTGCTAACAGCATACACTCGGGAGGAGGTCTGTTCTTTTCTTTCCTACCCATAAGGGCCCTCCAGTGTGCCTTAGGTTCCCAGTTCACATGGAATACAAACAAAAACTTGTAAACATATTCTGAGCAAGTTATACTCTTTATAACAAAATACACAAGCTCTTAGTACTTAGGGCATATTATGGATGTCAAGGCTGCTTTTTCAAAACAGATTCTATATTAGATTTATTACATATTAACTGATCCTCTTAAGTACAGCTCTAGACAGAGTCTGGGGCGAAGGAAAAACACTCTGCACACCATGAGTACTTAAGTAGAAAAACTCTCTGAAATCAGTAACCTCACAAGAACAAGAGACTCTGCCTTACCTTAACTTTGAAATTATTTATCATCAAGCCCTGTGGTGAAGAGTCCTCCTGGTCTTCTTTCCTTCCCTCTCTGGTTTTACTGCAGGAGTGCTGTTGGCCCTGTCACCTGCCATGTCAGGAACCTAACAAGAACACTGTTGTAAGCTTGTTCTTTGGATGTGTCAGCCTTGTGACTCTTCGAAGCTGGAGTCTCCTTTTGGAAGGCTGGAGGGGCAATGCTGGATCTAGAATAACAGGAAATTAATGAGGGGCAGCAAACCCCATACAAATAGGAACTGGTAAGGAGGAAACTTTGATTGTTAGGACATGACATGGGAGTAAGGACATTTGTGAAAAGAATTAAGACTCTGAATGGAGATGTGAAATTCAGAATCTTCAAGCAGTGATTATTGATTTTATTGCCTATAAATTAAGGAATCCTAGAGCTGAGAATCACCTACAGGACCATTTGCTTATCCCAGTGGCCAAGTAATTACAGCATTTGGTACATAAGTAAATTAAAATAAGTTATATGTGTTGAACTTTTCTTCTTTACGAAATACAAAAATCATATTCGGTAAATTCAAACACCATTTCCTTCTCTGCTTAGTCATTAGGTTATGAAATCTGTTAAACGACACAGCTACACGTGATCATTCCTGCTCAGCTGCCATTTAATTAATTAGGACATTCTTGTCAAAGCAGCTAACATACAAGCCTTTGCAAATTAATTGTTGAAGCAAGCTTCTCCATTGTCAAACAAGACGTATTGATTTGTTTCCTTACCTTAAAATAGAGGTGGTGTAGAGAAACCAGTAAATAAACCCACAGTTGACTGTACTTTCCACTGCCTAGTGCTCATACAGCTATAGAAGAGCAAACAAGAAGGCATGGCTCAATTTTCTCAGCAGAAAATCCAGGATAAAAATCCATCTGTTGGAGATCCAGTGGATTCTTTACAGTAGCCTCAAAGGGGCAGCCACACCTGCTTGGGAAGAAAAAAAAGAAAAACCTTCCTAAGTGCTGGAAATGAGTTTATAGGGTGGGATTTGCATGAGGCAGCATTAAAGGCTTTCAGCTCAGGTAACAAAGGAAGCTCAAGCCATCCCACGGTCTTTGAACAGATTTTAGTGAGGCAAGACACAAAAGGCTAGAAATGAGACCTTTTATTTTTTCTTCTTCGTTAAGTAAATTGAAGTGTGACTCTCCTTAGAGAAGTAAGAAATTCTGTTTCCATTTGATTAACAAAGGTGTGACCAAAACTTTCTTCCCAAGTGAGCTGATGTTCATGTATTATTAACTACCTTTCAATAGCAGGCACATACTGCAGAAGCTGAATGATCCTGCAGACATGATTAATGAAGGAGAGGACTAAATTCCCACAACATCTGGATTTGCTTCTTTTGGGCACAGATGGTTTTGGTTGCCTTTTATTCCAAATATATTCATTAAGACTAAGCACAGGGTTTAAACAGAGCCTTCCTGTTCCAACTCTCCATTTTCCATGAAGAAGCTTCTCATTGGGAGCCCATCCAAGAAGGCATATGTAGCAATTGAAATGGGATTTGCTGAACCAACTTGCACACTGAATGGACTGCATGAGTTCAAAAGGAGATACACAAAAGCAAGCTGAATAGTTTGGATTTTTGATATTTTTCCCCTCTCTCTCAGAAGTGATTGCCTCGTCTGCTTTATTTTCTTTCTAAATAATTTTATAAAAACCTTAGCCCTCCTAGGTTTTTACCTTACAGTTAAGGGACACCAAAATATTTACAAGTTTTTCTGTTCATTAAGTTTAGATGCTTAGAGCATAAGTCCCTCCATCCAAGGCTAGCTTTTGACATGGGAGAGCCACGCAGTGATAAGCCTTCACAACAAAGGACACAAAGTACTAATCATGTCAGTGGGTGAGGTACCCGCTGATCCTTGTAATCCTGTTAGCCTCACGCTCCTCTCCATCTCATCTGCAGTCACGCAAGAATTTGCCCAGACAAGAGGACATCACCTACTCAATGGCACCAGCACATCCAGGCAGCAATTCCCCCTCGTGGGGTACATGCTCATCATGATATGTTTGTTAATGGCACGGGATCTGCCACAGTAATGCTGATTGGTATTAAATTGCAACAAGCATCTTATGGTGAAGCAGGAAGCAAGAATCGTAGCAATGAATTATTACCAAGACTTATTTGAGTAGTAATATCTGGACACAGTTTTATTTTGGCCTTCAGGAGAACAAATGTAATTAAATATATTATTTATCTTTGCACTAATTTTCTTACGCTTACTGTGTTGCTCTTCTAGTTGCTAATATGGGTAACGTGATCTGCTTTTGTAGCTTGTTACCTGGCTTTGGTTCTCTCTAGCTAGCATCTCTACAGCAGTTGCTGCATCTTGTGAAACTTATATATGTCTGTCTATAATGAAATGGGTTGCATTAATTTTGCTTTATTATACATTCTTCTACGTTAACTAAAGTTCAAAAAATAATTTAAAATGAGAGAAAAGTAAACTCCTGCATTATTGTCGTGCAACTCAGACACGCGTGTCAAGTGCCTGGCCAAGCTAGCGGTGTCTGTTACATCTCTTAAAATGGTTAACACTAATTTGTATAACACCGAACACCCCAGTTTGCTGTAGAAGGAGTGCAAAATGCAGTCTCAATCTGTGCAAATTAGAAAGTATCTAATATCTCCTTTTGCTCTAAATCCTGCATTTTTATATAACAGCGATCTAGTTAAAATTGATAACTATCAAATCACTAGTAAGTGTGTTTTTTTTTTTCCAAAGCAGTTTAAATGTTTATTTGGCTTTTATAGGAAAGCATCATACTTATTAAAAATTGTTCGCTTTCATGCACACATCCATCACTGCAAGTCCAACAGTTTTGCTGTACTGTATCAAACATACTGGCATATTTACTGCAGTGAAGCACACCTCTGCAGAAAAAAAAAGAGATCATTTTATGAGTTTTTTTGATGATGTTGAGTGGAAACCTGTATTCTCGTGTTTATCTATGCAGTTCAACTTTATGAGGTTGGTTTTGACCACAGCCAGTTGCAACAATGTTTGTAAGTAAAATGCAACTGTTGCTTTTCCTTCTTTTCCTATTTCATACTAAAGTTAGTATTTCCATAGGCACTGGAATCCTCATTTGCCTGACATAAGAGAAAATAACAACATTTTTCTGTTATCCCAACTTTGAAACAAGATGGGGTATTATCAGAGATCACAGAAAAATCTATGTTGGAAGGGACTTCTGGAGACCATCTGGTCCAATCTTCAGCTGGAAGCACGGCCATCGAGTTAGGTCGTCCAGGGCTCTGCCAAGCCAAGTCTTGAATATTTCCAGTGAGGGAAATTCTACCACTTCCCTGGCAGCCTATTCCAACGTTTAATTGTTCTCACACTGAACATTTTTTTTACTTGCAACCAGACAGAATTTCTCCTTGAAGAGAAATACTTGTTTGTATTAGCCTTAATGCATTTTTTCTTGATGTGTTCAGATACACAAATTAGTGCTTGCCTCTCCAAATAACCAGCCAAAGAAACAGCAGTGGCCTTGTTTTATTTCTGATGTCATGCTGGATATTTAATAATTGAACTACCTGAGGGCTAGCTTTTGTCCAAGTCTTTCATTCCCCTTTGCACAGCCTGCATAAGTACTGGACAGAATTGGGTGGTCTTTAAGTCTCTGTCAAGTACCAGAGAACCAAGGAACGCAGAAGAGGGCAGGACGTTGAAATCAAGGGCATTAATGTTCTAAAACAGCCACCCACCCCATTTTAAAGTTAAGTTTTTCAAGGACTTTGCCTATGTAGTATAATTGAGCTGTAAATGTCCCAGCCACTGCCTGAAGGCCTGTATTCGACCCTCATTTTGTGCTCACACATCACTGCTGTAGACTGAAAGCCGTATGCAAAACGAACCTTGTAGTCCTGCCAGCAATTACCTGTTACTTGGCACACTGCTCAGAATAAAATCTTGCAGAATTTTACACTCTAGTCTCCATTTCTCTGGTCTATTTCTATAGTATTTAAACAACTGCCAACAAAAAAAAAAGAAAGAGAGAAAGAGATTATAAAAATGTTTAGAATATGGAATAAGCATGCATAATCCTCTGGCTACAGTTCCCTCCTCTTTTGCCAAATACTTGAAAGAATAACAGGAGGAAATACTAAAAAGAACCAGCAATCTAAACAAAGGTTGTGAGGTCAAACTCTCACTTGCTCCTCCTTCCTTCTCTTTATCGCTGCTAGCCACTTGGCTGCTGGCTCTCAGCTGAAGGGATTGGTTGCATTGTTAGTCCATGGACAAAAACAATAAATGACAAAAAAAAAAAGATTGTGAGTGCCCAGTGATATTTTGAGTTGTTTCAGAGTTTTGTCTTGTACAAAATGAAAATCCCCTGAAAACAAGGAAAAACAAACTCACATACATGACATTTGAATATGTGAATTTAAATACAGCCCAGTGAAAGTTTTGCATCAAGTGGCAAGCTGTACAAATAGGTGAAGGACTGCAAAAGTCCACCAAGCATGAGGATGCTTCCAGGAAGCACGCTACGTTTGAAGACAGCATGGGTATAAGTAGCTGCCACTCCGCGCAGTTCACGTAAATGCTGGATTTGCCATCGCAAAAGGAGTCGGTAGATGCTGCCTGACAGCACTCTGGTGTCCTGTCTCGTCAATGCTGCTGCTGTAAGAAGAGCACTGCTCCAGCCTTGAAAATAAACAGAGCCAAAGTTGTAACCTAGTTGCATGTTGCCTAATTCAATATTCTGGGAGCACAGCCAGCCAACGCAAACTGTATCAATCCAGAGTCTCCGCAAAGGCATTTTCTAGTTTAAGAAGGAACTAGTTCACTGCAGAGATGCCTATCACATGGCTGTAACTGAAGTACTAGTGTGATACAAAAAAAATTAAGGAAGCTATACAGTTCCTGCTGAGTTTGCTCCCACACATCTAATTATAGAGTAGTGATAAAGGTTATACTCTAACTGATCAAGGGCTGGAGTCACAGACATGAATGACAGGGATCAGATTTTCAGTCGATATTCATATATCCTGACTGTCGCAATGAATATTGAATGCACCAGCTAGCAAAATCATGGATGCTCAGTTGTCCACTCTAACTTTCTGAGGTTATGCAAAATATAACCTCAACCAAAATTTTAAACTAGCTGTTCTCTGCCTGTTTTACTAAGATGTTATTGCACCGAAAGTTACTCCTTGCTATCTGGCGCCCTCTCCTGCATGTTTACTTGTGTAGGCTGTTCTGGTTAGAGAGACTCTCCCACCACATCCTCCTCCTCTGGTAAGGTCTTTCAGTACAAAAGTCCTTCCCGACCCAGCAAACCTTATCTCCCTATTTTTCAGATACCTAGGCCGTGGCCACTCATTACACTCTGAGAGGCTCCCACGCAACCTTAGCTTTGATAACAAAGAGTTACCAGGCAACTAGTTTTCTTTACAAAGCAAAATTATTCCTAGCATCTTTAACTTACCATGATCCAGCTCTCCACTGGTTGTCTCTGGTTTATTGACAACAATTACCCTTGCCACAAAATACACCGAGCAGGTATTAGTGTCTTTACCTCCTGAAGGTAATCTCTCTACCTCTTCTACCTCTGCCTTCATAGAGTTCAGCTGAAGTTGAAGAAAATTGTTTTGAGTCTCACTGCCTCCTTACCACCACCCTACCACCCTCAGCCTTCCTGCTACTCCCTGTAGTAAGGCAACAATAACTATGTAGCAGTGATTGTCCCTGCACTCAGTAGAGGCAAGAAAAAGCAGACTTGGTGTCTCTGTTGCAATTCTAAGTGTTTTGCACAGAATGCTCATTGTATCTGCAGCAGAGGAAGTTCAGAGAGGTGTGACTTGACCTTCGCCTACTGACAGCAGGTTCTCAGGTCATCCAGCTGAGTTTATAACAACCTCAAAGAGCAGCTCTGAGACAGAAAATTTGTTCAACGTATGGGTCCTCTTCCCCTGGTGTGAGATAGAATGAACCCACCTCTCTATCTGGAGATGAAAATCTATGGTTCTGACTTCCACAAAAGGCAAGGAATGGGGCACAAACCCTGAGGAGTTAAAGAATTCATGCAAGAGGAAACAATATGGGGCTAGCACTTAATCACCACATTTCTACATCTTCCTCTCACGGGCTGATTGCCAAACCACTTTCTCTTCTGTTTCCTTCCTCCCTGTTGTCTTTACAGTCTGTCAAGTCATTCACACTGCTTCCTCATCCCCACTCAGTATTCCAAGACTTCATCATATTTTCCTAGTTTATCATCAAAAAGCTGCAAGAAACTAAGAAGATGTGTACTCTATAGTTTCTGTGTCCAAGAACCCTGTATCACTGACTTTTTAAGGCACAGTTTTTGTTGGTTTCTTTTTTTACATAAACTTCCTGCTCCAGCAGTGGGTGACAAGATGAAGACTCCTAAAAATACATTTGTAATTTTTGTTTGACCGACTAACCTACGATGTGATGTTATGTTATATCTCCTAAGTGAACAAGATAGTGTGGCTCCAGCTGTTCCAGCTGGAGGTAAGTGTTTAGGATCAGGACATGTGCTAAGCCTAGACATTAATGAATGCTATTTCTGTACTTGTGCTGTAGATTTAGGTTGTCCCTCCCCGCTTCCTCCTGATGCACACCAGCCCACTAGACTTCTGCAAAATAAACCACTGAAAGTAGTATGAAAAGGAACCCACAAAGTTTCACGAATTGAAACCACCTACTGTACGATTTACTTCATCATACCTGTTCCTGAAACAGTCGGCAGTTCTGTAAAGAACATAACAAAGCTTCCAACAATGCCTACTCTTTTACGGTAGTAAACCATTCAGTATCTATTGACAGTTTCCTCCCACTACCACTTAGCTTATTACCAGGGATGCCTGGAACTCCTTTCAAACAGTATTCTTTAATTGTTTCTAGGGTTCGAGGTAGGCTTGTTTTAAATTTTCTTAATGAAGTGTTCTCTATTGTTGCTAAATTATTACAAAAAAAAAATTATTTTTGTGGCTTATGGCTAAAAAAGATGTTAATTTTCTTGCACCTGCTTCCACTACCTTCATGGTGTTTCAAAATCTTTAGCTTCAACCTTTGAGAAAATGTAGTTTCCAAAGCAACTCATATTCTTTTTGAAAATACGTATGATTTCTGCATCTCAATCATGGAGCTACTACAGAATCACTACCTAAAGAGAATAACTACATTCTATTTTCTTCTTCCCTTCCTTCCCTGTCAACTTCTCTATTCCAAAGTTGTAATTGAAACAGATCTTTCTAAAAAACAAACAAACTCCAAACTAATGAAGATCTGGTTTTAAGAACTTAAAATCAGGTTTTTGTCTTTCCGATTAAATCTGTCAAATCATGCCTTCTGCAATTCCTCTTCCTTAGTTTTCTAAGCTCAGCTTCAAACTGTATTGTTGGTTATTTTTACAAGTTTGGACCTGGGCAGAAATCTAGAACTTCAGTTTTAGCTCACTCTATACATCAGTCTAGCTTAGGTATGATTCATAGGACCAAAGCTATCTCAGTCAATTCAGAGGCATGTAAGCACAGAGAGGACAATTCAGAACACCTAAAGTAGGTGCTTAGTGCACGTTGTGTGGAAAAAAGATCCCAGTTTAATGTTATGAGTACCAAAAAAAAATCTTCTTTGACCTATTAGTCACCCTTGAGCATTCTCCTGCTCTGCATTCACTGCAATGCCTCTCTTTTCCAGTCAGTCACACTGGCTACATAATAGAAGAGTTCTTTAGTGCTTCTCATTTCCATTGTCACTGTGTTCTCACTGTTATGTTAATTAGATTAAACCAGACTCCCACTGAGACTGTAACAATGATAAACATTGTAGTAATCTGTCAAGTCTCCCTGAAACCACTTTCGATGGCTTTGTAAATGCACTGCCCCAATAGACCACACTGCTGTGTAATCTAAATAATCTGTTCTGATCACACTTGCTCATATATGTTGCAATAATCAATACAGAAAAATAAATTCCTAATGACAGGGAACCTGAGGCACATTATCCATCTTTCCAATCAACTAACCATGAAGACAGTAATGGAAACAGAATAATTTTAAACATGCATTAATACTGACATTTTTAAACTACACAGTGCTAATATTGTGGGGAATTATCTCCTGTCAGAAGTTTCAAATGACTGTGCATTAATACCCATCAGTTTCTTTGTCTGGAAGGATTGGCTTGTTCCCTTTTTCCCTCTTTGCCTTAAATAGGTTGTACCCTTTCCACTGCTTGTTCTAAAGACAATAATAAATTCCAACACTTTTAACATAGACCCTCGCTCAGTTCTATGGGATTTAACTTCTACGCCGATGACTTCTAAATCCATATTCTGACAGATTTCATCTGAGGAAAAAGAGCAATGCAAGAGTAAGTGCTGAACTGCCTTTCTTGTCTTACTGTATGAAGACATTGAGCAACAAGGCACTCCTCATTATCAGAACGTACTGAGAGGTAGGGTGGACTTCATAAATGCAGATTGTTTACAAGTGACCTGGAAACTGTGATAACAAATGGTTATGTACTTCTCACTAGCCCTAGGCCTCACTTAACTGAACGCAAAAGGTTTAAGTCTTCTGCATCCAGCGTGCGTGCATGTACGGACAGACATACCTGCTCTGTTAATAAACCTGTATTACATATCTCGTTTCTCTTCCTAATACGAATTTGAACCAGATGTGTGAGGCTGTAGAGAACAGGTGTAGGTGTATTTTTCTCTAAACTGTGTTCTTGCTGCTCATTTGGAAGGCAAACATTTTCCAAATAGCAGAACCACAGACTTTAAAAACAAGTAAAAACATATAGCCAACATACAGCACTTCCATCCCTTAGCATGAAAATAATGAAATGAGAGTGCAGGTGGAAGCCAAAAAGATAAATTATTTCTTCTTTAGACCTCTACCCTAACATAATGCCTGCCCCCAGCACCTATCAAAGTCCACTCCAGACCCCTAATGCATAAGGCTGTTTAGATTAGTCAACAGTCGTTATCTTTGTGTTCAGGCATGGGAGCTGAGCCACGAACCTTAGGTGACTTACTTAGGCTCACATAGGCAGCCTGTAGTGGAAATTGGGCTGGGCCTCCTTGTAAAGAAACTGTCTAACTGTAAAATCTTATTTAATATGTTGGACTGAAATGTGAGTGTGTGCAATACGCGTGACCACCCCCAAATAAATTAGAGGTCAGATCCAGGTGCCCCAAATTCAAGGGCTGTCCAGACTGCAGCAGCAGGTCTGTCTTTGAGTTAAATAACTCAACATTTATGAGAAAAGAGCTGTGTTGTGAAGAAGTGGGCAGAATGGCTTTAGTGAGTGACATGCTGACTTGGAACAAGAACACAGCTGGCATATACCCATTTTTCACAATTTCTTGAGGTCACTGCTTAAGTTCAAATAATGGAAAACCCAGATGACTTAAAAGAAAAGCCCTTTGAATTATATCTGAAATACATAGCTCAGGGGTAGTCGTGCAAAATTTAACCAGCCTCAGAAAAGTACGGCACAAAGTACGCTGAGCTTCTCCATTTATTGGAAATTAGCCCACAGTTGATGATACAGTCATATGGGGATCACATGCTTTGAGCAGCTACAAAACAAGGTAAATCCAGGCTATGATAAATCCTTTAAAATAAGGTAGAAAAAGCAGGAAGGAATAGTCATTCATTTGCTATAACTAATGTTTAAGCCAGGGATGACTAAAACTGTATCTTAATTTTTTTTTCAGGATTTTTTTCCCCCTCCCCTCTTCTATGCCTGCTTCTGTCCTTATCCTTGACTGTCTACTTAAAAACATACTTTTGTTCATCACTTTTTAAATGGCCTTGTAGAGATAAATGCAACAGGCCAAGACATCCTCATACTTATTTAGTTCTAGAGGGCTTTTCAGTGCAAGCAGAAACCTTCAACAACTTCAGCAGAAGTGCTCATAGTTGGGCCATTCACTTGCAGGATTGCAGTAATAATTGCAGAAAACCCTCTATATCTGCAGAATCAATAACTCCAGGAAAAAAATCTATATTTGATTGCATCTGTTTCATATAGCTACAATTACAAATGTGATAAACGTATTTGAGCCTTCCTTTGTAGAGATCTTTGCGGATGCTGCGAAGACAGATTAAGAGACTTCGTTCTACTATAGTCTGATGTGAAAAACTCCGCAAGAGGGCACCAGACTGTTATCTCAAATATCACCCGGGCAGCTATGGTGAAAAAGCTGTTACTGCACCTAATTCAAGATCAATAGCTGTAATAGTTACGCCTTGCCAGACTCCGTGGCAAGTTCCATGTTTCCATCTACACTCAGCATGAAGTTTGCTGCTTCTGTTTTGGATCTCAAGGAGAGCTTGTATGCAGGTGTTGCTTCTATCTACAAACATCGCCCCATTTCTAATCTTACTGCCATGCTGTCTTGTGTTGCATACCTAAGATATTGCACATACCTAAAATATTGCCTAGAGCTCTAGGATTGCAAGAACAGCGATTATTAAATTTGTTTTCCAGGGTACAGTGCAATTTTTTCACCACAAATGAAAAGTTCATGAGTGCAAGAGACAGATTCATTATGGTTAGTCTCGGTCTGTAGAGCTATTCCCCCCACAAATTAAAAAGTAAAAATGTTTTTATCATGTTCCTATTTCTGTTCAAATTACCTCTCCTAGGCACCAGAGCTGAAGCATTCTGCATTTTTCTTTGCCCTGAGACTACTTCAGTCCTTCTGAAAGTATGTGCAAAATATCCTCAACTATTTTGAGGAAACAAAAAGGCAAAAACTAAACTAAAAAATTACCTCTTTCCCCTCAGTCCACTTATTATAATGCAAAATCTAGATAAAGTAGTAAAAAAGGAGTTACAGGAAAAAGAGATGCAGCTTGACACCTAGCCTGGATTCTGCCTCTTTACAGCTCCTTTTGCAGAGAAAGGTGGCCACAGGAATAGCTTCCATTTCACTAAAGCGTTTCAAAACATCATCCTTTGCAAATCTAACTGAGTAACGCTAAGTATTTAAAGCAGATTTCCAATGATTCATTTGTAATTACTTTGAAGCAACTGCTTAATTGTGGAAGCCCCTGGCTAGCATGTGAAACTAGCCTTGGCCCCTAGCCATGACACCAGGGGGAAGCGTGCTATGGGACGGCAGGACTTCGTCCCAGCAGAAGAGAAGAAAGGATTAAGAATCTTTATTGCACATGGCTACGAGAGATCAGGTCAGTGACAGTTTGCCAGCCACACACGTACTCTAATCTCCTTCAAAAGGGAATGAAAATGCTGAATGAGAAAGTGAAGAATTCTCCCAGGCTAGAAGTATTAAGTCTTAGAGCAGTTACTATGGAGAGTGCAGTCCCTTTTCTGTTTTTGTTTCTAGACATATTCCTAATTGAAAACTCATTTGACTTGGTATTCAAGAGAAGCAATACTTTATTGCTTTCCTAGTTGCTTATAATGAGTGACTGCTTTTTTTGTCTTTCTCTCCCAGCCCTGGATTTCTGGGAATAAGGGTATCCTTTAACAATTTATATTCTATAGCCTGAATATTGAATATCCATTAGCAACACGGAACAGGGCATAATGCACAACATCCCACAAGCAGAAGGAAATCACATGTGTTTACTGTGTAAGCTGGACAAGAATAATATTCTGTTATCAGAGATGAAACCACTAGTGAATTCAAGCCAGAAAGTTCAGTGTACTCTGAAAACACAGCTTAGAGCACAAGAAAGTAGGACCAGACAGTTGGCTTCACGTGCAAGAATCTACACCAGAATGTGAACTAGCAGCAGTAAAGTCACACCTATATTAGGGGATGTGAATGGCTGTAAGCACTGTCAAAAAGTTGCTACTTTGGACAGATAAACACATCTGTCTATTTAGTTCTGATTTTCTTTGGCAGCGGTGCAAGAACAAACAACTATTACCTTTCTTTTTATTGTGGCTAAACAACACGTTTTAGACAAATGGAATTAATTCTCTTCTCTTACCATATTAAAGGGATAAAAGAAATGCCTAAAATAAAGTTCCCACCAAATGAAAATATTTTTAATAAGCTAATTACCTGCTTAAATAAATACATTCTTTGTCTCCCTGCATTTCTAGACCTGTTAATATACTGTCTTAAATATCAAATTCAGAATTAACACCAGCCATTAAGTGCATGCTACCTCACTACAGAAGACCAAATTAAGCATGTCTTTACAAATGATACCTCTACTTATCCAGCTTTTTTCTTTCAGTTAAGTGTCTTAATCTGCCTTGAAGACATTTCAAAAACTAAGGAGACAAAAAGTGTCGACTCAAAGTATGAATATCCTGAAAACATTGCGTATTTTTGAGCTCAAGCCCTAACACTGTAGATTTTTAAGTATGGTTTTTTCCAGCCAGAGTGAGTTTGGGGTTTTGCCTTTTGAAATGTTTAACAATCTGAATTTCATAAACTAACTTTTTCATTTGTATAGCCTTTTCTGTAATTTGGAGGTGTGTTATTTGGAACTAGCTTTCATTTTTTAAATTGGCAAATTCCTTTGATCACTGCCTGAAACATCATTTTATGAAGTAGATAATATTATCTTGCAGCTACTCCTGAAGCTCTTAGCTAGTTTTGACCTCTGTTTTTACTTTGCTGATATGATTACTTTCAGAACCGTGCAGTTTAGCGGTGTTATGAGAACACTGTCTGGAAAATACCAAATATTTCGGTTACCGATACCACTGTACCACAGCTGTTCAGCAGTTGTGGTTGTATGATTGTTTGGCTGGTATCTACACTGGCATGCTTCGTGCCCATACAACTACCAAAGCTATTAGACTATATTGCCAGTTAAGAGTTGAGATATTTTTTTTTCCTACTGTCTCTCATCTTTGCCTTCTTATAAGCAATCTGCAATAGAGAACTTGGCCTGATACTATTTCCATCAAAACTGGTGAAATATTTTATGCCCCTGCTTGCTCAAAATCTGTTGCCATTGTGCACACTGCTTAAGAAATACATTGCAGTCCTGAGTTTATTAAGGCTTTATTAGGGTCAGCTACACCATCATTTTTAGGACACACTGGAGGGGAAAAGTCTTTGACCCTTCCTAAACAAGATCCACTGTTACTATCTGCTTCAATCTCTGCTACTCCTAACTCATTCAGGACTTAACAAACTGCTAATTTGGCAATATCTTTCCCTTTTGGGTCAGCATTGATTGTCCAAATGCTGGCTACCTACTGCTTTTCAGCAACTTTTTTGAAAGCAAGAACATAATAATGGTGGGGCCTGAATACTGAAGATCCTGTAGAGTCTCATGCAAAACTTATTTTCTGAAGGAATAAAGCTGATAGAATTCCTAATTTCTGCATTTTGATCCTTAAGTAACATGGATTCTGCTACAATTCCCATTTATTCATGTTACTTCTGTGAGCAGTTAATATGCCATGGCTTTCTCCTTCTCACTTTTTGTCTACAAGCCTCAAAATAAAGCCACAATCTTTTCAAAGTTCTGCAAATGTATTACCAAGGTATTATGTTACCTATCAATCCAGGAAATTAATACAGATTATAGCAGAGCTGACTGTTTCTGACACATACATTGAATCATTTTCATCACGTACACAAAAAAGCATCTAGAATGCACGACCCACTACTAAAACAGATGACAAGTCTAGATCTCCAGATGTTTATTACTGCTAAGCATAACCTACTCCGCTGTTAGCAAGGATGTCCAAAGTAACTTCTACACTTCAAGATGCTCATTTAAATGTTCATAAAGTGATGTAACTTCTGCCTTGCCATGAAAGATATCCTCTATCACTGATTTCTCTGGGTCTACTAAACCCTTCTAGAGCCAGGGAGCCCCTACTTCAAACATGATGCCTTCACAGGAGAGAACTATTACTATCTGGAAGGCCTGAATTCCTGCCTTTATCATATCTTTGTGCAGATCTCTTAGGATCCAACAAAGGGCTTTTTCCTCTGGGTTGCTACTGGACGTTTTTACTGCACTGTCAGAGCTCTAGCAAGAGGAAGAAGTACAGTGCAGTTACAGCCACACTAGAGCAACATCACATCAGTCCACGTGTCAGTTCAAGATACTGTTGTCAAGCACACATTTCTTGTTAAGCTATCTTAGTTTAGTTTTGAAGCTGGAATAAGCACTAGCATCACATGCAAGCATACGGAGGGTTTTCTTGTATTCTGAACTTCCTCTAGAATGTGACCTGCCACAATATAATCTGTGCTGAGCAATATTGTTTAATTTCCCTCCTTTTCCATTCATTTGCCTCTGCTTTATTTTCAAAGAATCTAAATCTTAAATTGTAGCAAAATCATAAAGTCTGAGCAAGCATTGGTTCAGAACCACCTTAGTGCCCTTTCCTCCTGCCTTGCTTGTATCTGATTTGATCCTAAGGCAGGCTGCTTTGTATACACTTTGGAACCTGCACAAAGGTAAATGCCTCAAAAATCTCTCTTGCTCTGTTTGACAGGGCGTCCTGGTCTGGGCAGGGATGGAGTTAATTTTCCTCTCAGTAGCCTGTGTTTTGGATTTTGTGTGTGAATGTTGATAAACACCCTGATGTTATGAGTTGTTGCTAATGAGACCAAGGACACTGTCCGGCTTTCCAGGTCTTGCTCACGTGCAGGTGGCAGGGATACCAACAGAATCATTGACCCAAACCGGCCAGAGAGAGCATTCCATGCCATAAACGTCATGCTCAGTATACAAGTGGGGTTGCCTGGGGTAGGGACATCTCTGTCTCTCTCTCCCTCTCGCTCCGTTGCTTGCTGTTTGGTTTCGTTTCAACAATTGCTGCTCGGGACGGGCTGCAGCAGTCACTGGGACAGTGGGTGGTGACAAATCATACATTGTTAATTTTGTATATTTTAGTACCCTTATACTTTGTTGTTATTGTCATTTTCCTTTGCTATTCTAGTAAATTGTCTTCATCTTAACCCACAAGTTTTCCTTTCTTCCCAATTCTCTCCCCCATCCCGCTGGGGAGGAGTGGGAGAGTGAGTGAGCAACTGTGTGGTGACTGGGGCTAAACCACAACACAGGGGCAGCCAGCATGGGAAAAAAGATGGAGTATTTCACTAATGTTTGGGTAGACCAGTCTTTCAGCCTTTATCTCTGGAAACATTCAAGACCAGGTTGGATGAGGCTCTGAGCAACCTGATGTGGTTGGAGATGTCCCAGCTCACTTCAGGGGGGTTGGACTAGATGACCTTTGAAGGTCCCTTCCAACCCTAACCATTCTATGATTCTATGATTCAGACTACCTGGAACACCACCAATTACCTTACCTCATCTTACCAATCCACTGCCCACTTCTTTCTCCCCTTGCTATCACTTATTTATACACTCATCTTTCTTTACTGTAATGTACCACAGTAGAGTAATGCACAACATGGACATTTCCTCCTACCTTCTCCCACCTCTTGTGTATTATTTACTCTTCCCTGCCTCCTGACTTTTAAAATGGGAGTCTTTTATTTTCCTTTTTCTTCTCTCTATATAATGGTTGCTAAAAGGCAGTGAATAGGTGACCTTCAATCATTTTAACAGGTAATAAATATTTAATCTGGAAGGAGGACATGGATACAGCATGTCTCAGTTGACTGGCGTAATTTTCTTTACTATTATTTTGCTGCTGCAAGGAGTGGTAGAAATGTTTCCATTACACCAGAAACAGTGGAAACCATGACCTGATGAAAGCTTTTTCAGCTATCATGCCACATGTTTTTTTCCCACCTGCTGCAGAGAAAGCTGTCAAGAACAAAAATGCTCACAAATGCAAAGGTTTGAAATACAATATTATCCACATCCTAGGCTTGCTTGTCTGCCCTGTGACTTCAGATTTACAGAATAATGGGATAACTTGGGCTAGGGGTGACCTCAGGAGGTCCCTGTCCAACCTCCTGCTCAAGGCAGGTCAGCGCTGGGGTCAGACCAAGAACAGAGATGGCACAACCTCTCTGGGCAAACGGTGGTGCCGCTTGAGTGTCCTCATGGGGAACAGGTTTTCCCTGCATTCAGTCTAAGCCTTTCTTGTTTCAGTTTATTGTCATCTCTCACCTTGCTCCCTTGCAACACTGAAAAAAGCCTGGCTCCATATTCTCAATAACCTGATAGGAAGTGGGTGGATGGTGTAGGGTCCCCGAAGCCTTCCCCGCCCCAGGCTGACCAAGCACCACTCCCGTGGTCTCTCCTCTCAGGGCAAGTGCTCCAGCGTCAGCCACCCTGGGGGCCTCCCTGACCTCGCTCCCCAGTTTGTCAACGCCTTGCCTGTACTAGAAGCCTAAAACCAGACACAGTATCTGGATGTGATCTACTGAGAGCCAAGCAGAAGGGACTAATCTCCCCCTTGATCTCCTGGCCATGCCCCTGTTTGTACCCCCAGGATGCCAGCCCCAGGGCCTTTACAGCAGAGGCAGTAGAGTCTTGGCTCCGGCACCAAGCAGGGTACCTGGTATGGAGCAGAACTCTGCATCTGCAGCACATTTTTCCCCTGAACAGGAAACCTTCTCCATGTTGATGCCTTGGCAGACTGACAGCCTGCACTTGAAAAGTATTCGGTTGCCTTTTTTTTTTTTTTTTTAACATCCTTAAAAGCAGCAGGAACACTACATTGCAGAGAAGATCCGTGATGCTACTACTGAATGGTAAACACAGGAAATATAAAACAAAATAAAATAAATATGGTGAGTTAGACACCACTAGCACAACTTAATTGTGTTGAATTTCTTTTTGTCCCCCTTTCAGCAAAATATTCTTTAAAAAGTTTATAGTTTGTTAATTTACTTGCCACTGTATAATTTGCATTTTAGCAGATGCTTCCAACTCACCTTGCACTCCATCTGCCTTCGGAGACATGCCTTCATTAGAACTCCATGCTTTCATTTTGCAAATCTTAGTTTTGCAACATTCAGTGACCTAATACTAATTTAGTTTTTTTCCATCTCAAAAAAAATTTACTAACAGTGGTACCTTAACATAGAAACTACTCCACTTACTGCAGCACTGCAGACGGCAGACAATTATCAAGTGAAGCAACTTTCACCAAAGGGCATTTTCTGCTACAGCAATAGCTTGACAGATGATGTCTTCCTTTCCTCGGCACTGGCAAACAGCTGAAACATCAGGAAAATTTCAGTCATTGATTCCGACTAGTTTCTTTCTAAAGATAGGAACTTATCAGAATATTTTTCTGTTCTGTATCAGCTTTGAACTTTAACATTTAAAGAGCTCAACATAACCCACTTAAGAAAAATAATTCTTTAAAAAAAAACTAATCAGGAACAAAAAAAGGACTGTTAAATCCCGTCCCTAGCTGACTCCCTCTGAGATTTATCTGAGGCATTTGATCACACTTAGAAAACAGAGATGTTATTGCTGACTACCTTATCAAGCTCTTGTGAGGATTTAATTATATAGGCTGCTGCTGTTAGGTCACAAGGAGTGCGGGGGAGTGAAAGCTACTACATAAAAATAGTTACATAGAATGTCCAGGAACAACCTGACATAGGCTAGAATTTCTTAAAAATCTGTGAAGTTTTGCAAAGAGGGAAAAAGTCCAAACCAGGCCTTTGTTAATATTCCAATTATGAGACTATTAACTGTAAAACTCAATGAAATCTTAAAATACTCCATATTGAGTTGCTTTAAATACTCCATATTGAATAATCTTGAATGATGTTGCTGCATCAATAAAAATGGAAGTATTAATTCAAATTTTTTTTGCTTGCACCAAATTTAACTACACTGAGCATACTGCTTTGCTTTTGCTATAAAACAGTTAATGACAAGACCAATAAAGGCATCACTGAAGACCCAAAGCTCATAAAAACGATCTTAATTTAACAAATATTAAAATGCAGACACTAGAAGACAAACGCTTATTTCGCTATTTCACGTTACGACTGCAGAGCAGGCTTGAGAGGCTTGAAAACCGCTAATACGCAGTTTTGTATCTTAAATACAAGCACGCGGAGTCTTGGTTCAGGTTCTGACCCTCGTTTGAGGAGCGTGAAGACGGCAGCGTGCCTTTACACGGGGCTGGGTGCCATGCCGCCCCAGCCTCACGGTTCTGTCCTGCCTGGGGGTCCAGCTTCATCTCAGGGCCTACAAATGGCGGGCACGTTCCCCTCTTCGGAAAGGTGTCCAAGAGCAAGACTGGTCAAAAGCTGTGGAGTTTAGAAGGCGTGTTCAGGGAGGAGAGCCCAGCGCAGGCCAGCCAGAGGCCATGTTTTTGGCCCGCAGGGTCCTGAGGCTGGCAGACGCACTTTGCCCAAGGACAATTTAATAACCTCGCTCCATCGCTTCACCTGGTGATGAGACACAAGCGGCTCCTTGGGGTTACTCCGCACTTCGGCCTGGTCACCGCCATCTCCCCGCCTTGCCTATCACGGAGGAACCCGCAGCGCCTCACGCCAAGCTGCCCGGGGATGCGGCAGGCTCAGCCCCGCTGCCCCCGTCCCCTCCTCGGCGGCGCGGAGTGGAAAATACGAGATCGCACCGACCGCCCACGCCGGCCGACGCCTTGAGGGGCCGGCCCCGCTGCGGGCCGTTCGTGGCGCGGGAGAGCGGCGGCGGGGAGACCCGCAGCGCCCGGCACCGGCGGCGGCGGGCGGAGGAGAGGGTGGGGAAGGGGGAGC